>JAQFVV010013721.1:0-81057 GCA_028023455.1 Epiperipatus broadwayi
TAAATAAAAGACCAAATTTAAAAACAAGAAAGAAAGTATGCAGAATTGATAAAGACTTATATACTGAAAGTTGTTGTAATTTGTTTTGCATTTGTAACAAATCAATATAGTACTAGATGTGACTCTAACTTTTTAGACTCAATAAAGTTTTGCTTTGAAACATCATCATCATCATCATCATAATAATAATAATAATAATAATAATAATAATAATAATAATAATAATAATAATAATAATAATAATAATAATAATAATAATAATAATAATAAATAAATAAATAAATAAATAAATAAAAAAAACATCCACTCAAACATTCTAATTTTAAAAAAAAGAAGATAGGGAGAGAGGGACAAAAAAAAAACTATGCTTGAAATGCATTTAATAATGACTATACAAACCAATCTTTCAACCACAAATATATTCACATAGAACATGCTGTTCCATTTTTCTGTTTACTTTATATTTTATGATGTTGTCTTTTGTTGCAAAAGAAGTTTATTTGTGTCTCATCGCCAAGTGCCGTGAGGTCAAAGTCAAAATTTACAATATAATATTAACATAGGCAAAGGACAATAGCATAGTCAGTCCATGTTGAGGGTCCTCAACAAGATGAGGTATCTCATCAAGACTCCGCTCATCCATCCAGAGACCCCCCCCACACACACACAACCCACCATCCAAGTTACAAAATTAATAAACAATTTTTTACAGACTAAAAATTCCATAAATTACATGGCCGGATCATAAATACATAACAATTGGAAAGTTGCAATATAAATGAACTGTTGTCTTAATTTCTTCAGCAGAAAACTTTTCATTCTGAAATATTTAACACTATGCTTAATTGCAGCTTTGTAATGTATTCCATTCTCTGTCATAAATTTCTAATAGAAACAAATGACTTTGCATTTCTTTAGAATGTCTTTGAGGTAATCCTTATAACATAGATGAGTTCTGTCTCTCCCATGAAAACCACATGCATATTTGCCATAAAACACCCTTTTCAGAAAGTCGTGCATTGTTATTTTGTTTTAGATGTCCAATCCAATAAAAGTAGGATTTTACAATAGGGATTTATATATATATATCACATAAAGATGAACATACTTACTTAATAGTTTTATGATCTAGCCATTATATTTTTAAATTTTTACAGAACATCCTTAAACAAAACTTTTATTTCTCTAATAAAATGTCCAAGTCTTATTTTCATGACTACAATAAAAATTGTTTTATTGTTATAAATTCAAATGAGATCTTTTATTAAAAGAGATTTAACGGAATAAAATTACACAAAACTCTAGTTGTAAAAATCTAAGACTTTATTAGCTTTATAAAGATATGACACAGTGAAAGATAGACAGCTTTTCAATCATTTCAAACTCAAAATCATTTTAACAGCTATTATAATGCTTTAGATTAATATGCATATATAGGGGTTTGAACCCCGACTTTTAAGCCCCTACTCTATCCACACTATCTCGTATTACTAATACACATAACCACACACATGCAGAAAAGATAAATAATCACTAATATATATATATATTGTGCTAAACCAGCACTCATCAGTGGTCCAGATTATCATCTCCCATACACGTATATAATCAGTGCTCAGTTTATATTAAGATAGCAAATCATTACACTTTAATGGACATGCTTCAACCTACTCCAATCTCCAACTCTTCAGCCATCCATACCACAGAAAATCTGATGATAGAATTCCCAAATCCCACGCTGATATTCCAAATCTTATTAATATGCATATGTATGCTAAATATAAATATCAAAAGTTTAAAACTAAATTAGTTAATAAAAGAAATCACACCAAATTCAAATTAAGAAAGTCTATCAAATTAAAAACAAACCAAAACTACATTAAAAATTTTTTTGTTTATACAACCAAACGGTTTTACTGTTAAGATAGACTTATCACATGTAAAGAAATCCCATAACCCTTCAGTATAGTAAATTTTTAATAATATTTTTTTTTAAATTCTTATGGCCTGTGACTCTTTTCGTGGATATATAATACAGACCAAAAATATTTATTTTACTCCACTTTTACCCTTTTATTTAAGCGCAAACTATTTTGACATATATATATGTATTTATAAATAATAATATTGAAATACAATTATAATGTATATTCTTATGGTAGAAGTAATTAAAGGGTATTTGAACCCAGATTTCAAGCTCCCTATAATCATGCATTCTATCCAAGATAACCGATGCACATGACCACATACATGTGAAAAAGATAAATGATCTCCAATATATGTATTTCGTGCTGAATCAGTATTTATCGGTTGGAGAGTGGAGAGAATTGAAGTCTGTCAATTAAAGTTTGTAGAGTTATTTTAATATAAAACTGAGCACTGATTAGATATATGTGTGGGAGATAATAATCTGGACTAACTGATGAGTGCTGGTTTAGCACGAAATACGTATATTGGAGATCTTTTTTTCACATGTATGAGTGGATGGTTGTAGGGAGCTTGAATGTCTGGGTTCAAATCCCCTTTAATTAAAACAAATAATAATATAAACTATTCCAGAAATAGCATTTCTATCAAAAATCTCTTATGTTATTCCATAAATTATTAAAATAACATCCATCCTCCAAAGCTATGTTTTTTATTCCCAAACAAATGAACATTATAATTTTATCTTTCTTATTGCATTGCCAAATCCATATAATATTAATGCCATTTATGTTTTTTATTACTTTTTACAATGCTTTTTATGACCCACTATTGACAGTTTTGATTGCTCCAGAAATCTTCTTCAGAACTTATATTCTTAAATCTTAATTGCTCAATTAAGATTTAAGAATATAAGTACAAGTTCTGAAGAAGATTTCTGGGACAATCGAAACCATCAATAGTGGGTTGTAAAAAGCATTGTAAAAAGTAATAAAGAACATAGATGATATTAATATCAAATTAACATTAAAAATTTTTTTTATCAGAAGACATTTTATAAAACAAAGAAGTAAAGTCTTAATTTTCTTTGACTTTCACATTTTAAAAATTATTATCAGAATTATATTTCCTATTAAATAAAATATTCTTAATGAATTTATCAGAATATTCAAAACTCAAGTAATCTTTTAAAATTGTCTTCTTTGAAACAAAGTGACCTGTTAGAACTATTTAATCTCTGATTACCATAGCAATAATTCCTTAAAGCAGTTTCTTATCATCCAAAATGTGAGTTAATGACAATAAGATTACTTATTGCATATACTAATCTGTGTGCTATTACTAACAGTTGAATGTTTTTGGAATATTTAAATAAAGTTAAATTTTTCTAAAAACATTAAAAACATTCAATACTTAATATTAGATGATGGAAATGATCCACTATATAAATGTAACTAAAATACCATCATCACAAATCTTCAGGAAATAACAAAGTATTTGGCATGGACCTGATACTATATCAAACTTTAGACATAGTGAAAAATTATGTCTAAAGCTGCCCAAAGTAAAAAATCATTTAACTTTCTTATGTGAATCTGAAGGGATAGTTCCTAAGGGTTTACAACTAAAACTTTCAATTTATTACCAGAGAGCTGAGAAAATTACTCAGAGAGTGTGCCTATACTAACCTCTGTGCTATTACTAACAGTTGAATGTAATTGGAAGTTTTAAATAAAGTTAAATTTTTGTAAAGACATTCAATACTTAATATTAGATGATGGAAATAGTCCATTATATGAATACAACTAAAATATGATCATCAAAAAGCGTCAGGAAAACAATAAGATTGTTTTAGTAGCATGCATTTTTACCATCTTGATGACGCTTATTGTAAACTTAACAAGCAATAATCGATGCTAGAACATTATTTTTTATTGCTTTTGGATGATAGACCATACAAATTGAAAAGAAAACAGATCCAAAAGAAATATATTGAGTGTGAGTTCAAAGATGATCTTGCAATTCTGGGTAAGTAAACTAAGGAGATTTTTGTAAATTTGAAACAATATAAATTTTAACAATACAAAATTTACCAACTCAGAAGAATTAATAGTACTTACATATAATAATGCCTTTACTGGAAGCTTGCCAGGTGTTTTCTTTTAATTCTTCATTTTCAAGGACTTGGAATAAATCTTGAAAACAATATGGCTGACTAAAAGCTGTCATATTTAATATTTCCTTTTATTTCCTTTGTTTAATATTATTATAAAAATACAACAAATTACACAAAAGTACCACAATTCATTATAATTAAAATAAATTTAATATAACTGCAGTAAATCTGTAACTAGTCTTTCTGCACAAGTCCCGAACAACAACTCCTGTGGAAATATTCTTCTCTGTTGGTTAGTATCCCATAATTTTGAAAATATTCTACTGCATGTTCTCCTGTCAATGGAAGATTCCACATTTTAATCCCTTTGGCAAAATGTCAAAAAAAAAAAAAGCTTTATAATCTTACGCTAAACATAAAAAAATCATACGATGTTAGCAACATGTTAACAGTTGTACATTATAACAGATATAGGCAATAAAATTAATTAAATTTTGTGAATGGAATTTATAAGAACTTTTTAAATATTTTTGAAAATAAGCAGAAATTTAGAATCAATTTCTTAATATTTTTTAAACTTAATAAATAACGCATGCTCAGTAAATATGTATAAAGAAAAAACAATTATATTAGATGTTGTAAATGGAATTTGTAAGAGATTTATTAATATATTTCAAACTTAACATACACATGATCAATAAAATAATTTGAAAAAAAAAAAACTCAACAAATACGTGGATGCCCCTGAAATTGGATAATTAAAAAAAATGTGTGGCAAGCTTCTGGTAAAGGGATTATATGTTAGTTACTGAATTAATGTGTGGTAATCAAGGGAAATCATATAAGAATGTAAAATAAAAGTAATTCTGCTGTCACTAGTGTCCGTAAAAGTCTTGAAAGCCCTAGCAATAAATAATAAGTCTCTACTGTTATATTTATATAAGAAAAGAAGTTAGTCTGTAGTAGAAATTAGAAAAAAAAATTGTACAATATGAATTATAATCACTGGAAACGTAAAAGTTGGAAATCATAAAAAACATTCTTTTCAAAGAAAAAGCAAAGTACTCCATAAGAAAAGATAAAAAAGAATTAATTATAGAAAAAGATTGCTTAAAGAAATAAAAACAAAAGAATAGTCATTTGTTTAATAAAAAATAATTCATTTAATTAACAAAATAATAATAGAAAAAATGGGGAAAAACATGAAAGATTTTGTTTGTGATTAAATTTAAATACACTAATTAAATCTGTTAAGGCAAGATTTAATTAATAAGAAAATATGCAGTGGATATAAATAGGGAGAATTTTTGGCTATATGGTTTCTGCATCTTTGTTGTCCTTCGTTTGAGATGTTTTCTGTCATCGAGAGATTAGCTGAACAAGATCATCATGGGTGTTAACCTGCAGTCATTGAGGAGTTTCCTATCCCAGGAACCATTTACCTGAAAGTTAATGATCTGGTTAGGATTCAATACAGATCATCCTGATTTTATTATTTTTTATATTCCTCACAGAGGAATTATTACTAGAGGATAATATTACTTTATTTTGTCAGTTAGACTATAAATTAATATTGTGGATTAAGAAAAGTAGAACTGTTTCTAGTGAAATATATATATATATATATATATATATATATATATATATATATATATATGTGTGTGTGTGTGTGTTTAGATGTACAGGATAATATTGGGATTGAGTTATAAATGTTTCAGTTAATGTGGATTGCATTGTGATGTTATATATATGTTGTTCGCTTATTCAATAAATAAGTAATTTTCATGATATTGGGTTTTGAATTTATTTAATTTCCAGTTATTGTATTTTGCTATGATCTGTTATATTTTTTTGTTAGCAGATACATAGCATCCACCACAAAAAAAAAACAACTTTCATGCCTAAACCAATAGTGACACTTAGTTAAATATTAAAGAACTCATAAAAATGCAGTAAAAAATTATGACAAGATTACAAGCTTATGCAAGCATATAAACAAGAGGAATAAATCACTCTTTCTCAGGCTATAAATTAAAAGCATTCTAAATGTTCAAGAAAAAAATCAAGAATAGAATGAATTCACATTTTCTTGATTCTTTGCTTAACATTTAAGATGTCTTTAATTTATAATTTGAGGCAGTGATTTATTCCTTTGATTTACATATACTAGGAGTCCCCAATCCTATGACCATGGGCACCATGGTGCCCAGAGACCATTTTACATGTGCCTGCCGCTATCCGAACATGATAAAAAATTGTTTATCTGATACAAATAAATTTAATTTTTAAAATTTCTTATAAATTATTGTATTATATTGTAATCAAATGTTAAAATTTTATTTTTGAAATAAATATTTTTTTTGTACATTATGTGTATTATTAACAATATCCAACTATAAATTTACATTGAAAAAATAAATGGTGCCTGCTACCTGGCCAGTATTATAGAATGTGCTCTTAAGTGCAAAAAGGTTGGGGACCATATACATTAATTATTTTTAATTATAAATATATATATATATATAGTATTCAAGTAAATTATTAATAAGCAAAAATGGGTCAATTATCTGGGAAACAAAATATTATAAAATATCTATAAAGAGATATGTAAAGTCATTTGTTTAGGCCTATTCAAAACAAAATTGGGGAAGATAGAAACCACATTTGCATAAATAGAACTAAAGAACATGAAAAGTCTGGTGTTTGAAATAAAGTTAAAAAAGGTGGTTGATTGCTGAGGCTTATTGATCCAATCTGAATATATAGATGAACACTTTTCTGTAATTTGAGAATCAATGATTTCATCTCTTCTATGTTTATTATCATATTTAGTGCTTTGCCAGATCTTTTGATTGACATTTAGCAGTGGCTTTTGCACATAAATTATTTAATGATGAGTGACCAGGTCTCTATTGGATAAATATTTTTTTGCACTAAGTAGTGATTAGAAACTATGATAGCATCGAAACATTTCATGACCACCATTTCATATGCTTACATATGCTGTTAATAAGAATACCAAATTCTCCATACAGTAGTGCCACCAGGTATGAGCCTTCATAATCAATGAATGCAGGAAGGCTTGAACTTGGTATAGAGATCTTGGCACTCTTATTAATAGCATGTGTATGCATGTGATATGGAGATCACCATGATGTGTTGATGGTTTTATACTTACCCTGCCCTTAGGAGAATGCCGACTGGGTTTTTTGAAAAACCAAAGGCACCAAAATGTATAGATGCTGAAATGAGCTTCAGATCTGTATGAATATACAAGTGAATGATCTTGGGTTGGAAACTTTATGGTGTCTTCATCTTGGACTCCTAGCTTTATAGTTAACCAAATAGTTAAAAGGTGGCTGCTGGAGGATTACATTAGATCTTAAGATCGAGCTACAGTAGTCTCAAATTCAAGATTCATCCCTAATGAAAGCCACTAGCTAGAAACTAGTCTGGAGATGTTGGTTGAGTAGGCATTAGATAGGAATTTTATGCAAAATCTTTCTGCATCCATTGATTATGAAGGCTTTCACTTGGTGGCACCACTGAATGGCAAGTTTGATACTCTTATTAAACTATGATAGTATTAGAGATGTTATCAGTAGTTAACTTTATATCTGAGGAAATCGTTCATCGAATGATGCAATTATATTTAGTCACATCACAGTGTGGCGTAATTATTATCAATGTTACATGAATATCATCAGAGAAGATTGCGCATAATACATTTATTGTTTTACTTGTTGCTTGATGGGGTTATGGGAAATTATTTATAGTTATAAACTTATGTATGTGAATATTTTTGATACATCTGTTTAAAAAGCTCTCTTGCAAATTTATAAAAATCAAGATATGTTTGATATTTAATAAAATTTATAGTCTATATCTGGTTCAAAATGAATTAATCTAATAAAGAATGACTTAAGATTATTTACATATTTACTGAATGGATTATTAATTAAAATAAACAGCAATTATAACTATGGCATTTATAAATTAAATTGATCTAAATAAACCAATATCGAGTGCCCAGTTTTTGAATGTTGAATAAGATTAAATGCACATCAAGAACCCCATTTATACTTTCTTTCAACTGACTATTGCCTTGGGTTTAAAAGAAATATAACAAAAGAACTTATATAAATATAGATAAGATTTTTTTATTCTATATAATTTAAACAGGAATATGCAAATTTTTCTGACTTATGTGATGCACTATGAGTTCTCTTTCCTTAAGTCAGGAATCTCTTAACCACTATGCCCAGAGAAACATGTTACCCACCTTTTTTCCCCTTTTCATTCCACACCCTAAGTTTTCACCATATTCTTCTCTAGCCTGCTCCATTCCATTTCTACATTATCTTTGTCCACTCTACGGCGTTTATATCGAAATCCCCTTTATCTTTTTCCAAAACCAGCATAAAAATCAAGAACCCACTTTGTTGGCTACAGGCACTACCATAGGGTCTCTAGCGGACCATATATAAAAAAAAATGTTTTCACTTTCAATACATGATGTACTCAAAAGTATTACAACAAATTTTCACAAAATAAAGGTTTTAAAATCTGTTTTGGGTACTTTTAGGATAATATCCAGTGTCTCTTGTATGTAACATTTGTATGTGAACAATTTTGATCCCACAATAAACCAAATATGCATTACTTGTTTATATAATTTAACATTTATCGTGGTAAAGTTAAAGAATATAAATTATTTACTCTTGAATGGGGCTGTGGGTGATATAAATCATTGCCGTGGGTCAAATATGGATTGCAGGCCATATTACCCATTTTTGATTTAAACCATTTTTTTTTGTCTGATAACATATTTATTACAGTTTATTCATGAGAGTTATTACCCTTTGTCTAATTACAATTTGTGTTTTAAAAATTATGTTTAGTTAAAATTTATCATAAAATATAAATATAAGATATAATAGAGGACACGCTATTAAGCAAATTATATAAATTGTAAAATATTAATTATAACATTAGCACAAGAAAATTCGTTTTAGAATATTAAAATAAATTATAAATGTTTTTAAACAATCTTGTTAAAACTAAAACTAAAAGATGCTGATTATGCAGGTGGGAATAATAATAATTAGTATTAAGAATCAATTATTCATTTTAATTTGACGTTTAAGTAGCAAACGAAACAAAAATTTAATAAAAGAAGTGTAATCACAATTATCTACAATGTCAAAAAACTATTTAGAAGTGAGTAAAATTTTGAGGTGTAAAGGAAATTTAGTGAAAAAAACCCCACTTATAACAATTTTCGGGCGATACAAATTATGGAATGATTTATTAACTCAAAATGTTATAATTTCATTAACATGAAAATTAGCAAAGAGTTGGAATAAACTTAAAACAATATGCACGGATTGTGAAATAATTAGATTTTATAAAATTCATAATATTATTAATACTAAAGACATAAATCTATTCAAAATAATTAATATTACAGAATTAATTATTAATTTTGTTTTATTTCAAAAACTAATATTAATTTTGAAACGCCCTCTTAACAAAATTATTATAAATTAAGAGTTACTGGGGGTCGAGTTTAATATCTCCCTTGTAAAAGTCATTTGAAGTTTTGCATTCTGTATATTAAAGTATATAGAAAATTGGAACATAATTTTAGTGAGGAATGTGTTAAAGTCTTAAGATAATTAAAAGATCTATACCTAAATTTAAATTTGCTAATAAATATATTGTAATTATAAATTTATTTAACACACATTGATTACGTACGTAATATTTACTAAGGCAATAAACCTAAAGCATGTGCGGTTGAAAATGCGAAGGCATACACCTCTACAGGTCTTAACCACAAGCTGGTTAAGACGCGTAGGGGTCCCTATCATCGCATTTTCAACCGCACATGCTTTAGGTTTATTGCCTTAGTAAATATTACTTAATAAATATATTGCAATATCCAGGATTTTAGGTAGTTATTTGCGGAATAACTTTTAGATATGAAATAAGTGGTGTTTGAACTAAGAATATATTTTGCTGCTTTTTATAATAAAAAAAATTGGTTCACCAAAAGCTAGTTATTATTTACAATGTTTCTGTGCATTGCATTATTTGGCAAAGATGGTAAAGATCTGCCTTGAGGTTGTGAGGTCCAAGAATCTATTTTGGTGCTCATAGTTCTAGTTCGTGAACTTCTTATGAACTCCAGAGCAATAAAACCATAATCCATTTTTATAGTTTTACGTAATTCAATGCAGTGATAAATAAAATGATAAATATCAGACTCAAAAGCTAAACATTTCTGAGTTGAAGCTCAACTCTTGTTACTTCTAATACAATGAACTTCTCCCGAGCAATAAACCAATAAGATATTCTTCAAAAACAGACTTGTCCGATTCTTCTCTGTGTTCTTTTATCTTAATGTATTCAGCTGGTTAATTAAGTATAGCAACTGGATGGTATGAGATTCTTAACAAATCAGTCTTTACCATAAATTATGACAATGGAATCATGTATTTGCACAATAATAGTTGCACTCTTTAATTACACGCACAATTCCTTTCTTACATCATGTACACAATCTTTTGAGTTGAGAAAACAGTGACAAGTACATAACAGTAGACTGGAATCGTTATTTATGGTATTTGTGTGATGCAGTACAATCAAAAATGAGTTGCTTTGGAACTGAATTTGATACAAGTGTTTCAATATAGCAAAATTGTATGTCTAAGCAGCTCTATTTAGGGGAGTTCTATGTCTATTATAAAAATGGAAGGAATATAACAAAAGTAGTTTAAAAATCAAATATTTTATACAATCTCCAAATCACTATGGCTAGTGGTTCTTTTATTAAAATAGTTTAAATATTAATTTTCAAGCACAGTATTCATATGTAATTTTCATCTGAAGTGAGTTATATCCTATATTCACATGATGCATTGCTTGTGATAACTCAATAATGTTTGGTTGACTACAAACAAAAGATACTCTCAAACCAAGTCACAAGATAGAGACTTTGAAAAGATAAGAATAGCTGTCTTATTTTTGTATGTAAATTGACTTATATAGGCCAATGTAAAGTATCTTGATGTGAGAGAGTGAAAGTCTTTTGCTAATCACTTTAAGTCCATTCACTTTTATTCTATTAACAATCATGAAATTTTCCAATTTACTACATGTTAATAATATGAAATATTGGAATCTATGTAAGTCACTATTTAATTTTCAAGTGCATTTGTTTGAGAGTATCCTTTGTTTGCATTCACCAAAATATCATTGAGTTATTAAAACATTACAACACTTGTGTATATCATGTAATTCCCTTCTGAATGAAAAATAAAATAGTTTAAGTAACTACTGGCAAATCAGAAAGTTTTCTTAGCAATTTTATTTTTTTTACAATATAGATACATGGAATATATGGAGTTTTCTTGAACAGAATATTTTAAAACCTGAATAGAAGTGGAACTTATAGCTCAAAATACAATTGTTCTTTTTTTTAAATTTTTGCTTCTTGCATTAATCAATTACTAATATAAAATATAGTTTGTTAGAAATAAATATATACTAAAATAAAACTTAAAATAGTTAATATGTTAGGATAAGAGTATAAACAGGTTTTTTAGTTTCGTTTTTTCATATGTCATAGCATCAGCGGGAGGCAAACCCACAACCGTCTGCAACCAACTACTTGCTTGCAAGGCGACTGCAATGACCTCTCAGCTAACAAAGCTTGACACAGGTTTTTTAGTTACAAAGCAAAAGTTCCAAAACCAGGCTTCTTTATAGTTCATTCAGAAGTTTTCTTTTCAATGTAATATTTCTCTCATGATTGTTTATTCCATTAATAAACCTGTTTCCATAATGTCCTTTAGCAAGCTTCTGTCATTAAAATTTAAGACTTAGACCTTGTTTCTTTATTTGGATTATACATTCTTTTATCAGCAGCATGATCAGATTCCAGAGATCCAGAAATTAATCAGTCATAGTTTTTCTTTTTTCTACTCAATCATCATAATGAAGGCCAATGCAGCTTAAATAAAGTGATAATCAGAATGACTGCTTTCAAGACAATTGACCACATAGAGGTTTTGCTATCTTATTTTTAGTACTTGTGAATCTTGTTTTTCACACCTTTGATCTTGTTAAACATCTTTGATCTTGTTTTTCACATCTTTGATCTTGTTTTTAACATCTTTGATATTGTTTCTAACATTTTTGATCTTGTTTTTAACATCTTTGATCTTGTTTTTCACATCTTTGATTTTGTTTTTCACACCTTTGATCTTGTTTTTAACATCTTTGATCTTGTTTTTCACATCTTTGATCTTGTTTTTCACACCTTTGATCTTGTTTTTCACACCTTTGATCTTGTTTTTAACAACTTTGATCTTGTTTTTCACATCTTTGATCTTGTTTTTCACACCTTTGATCTTGTTTTTCACACCTTTGATCTTGTTTTTCACACCTTTGATCTTGTTTTTCACACCTTTGATCTTGTTTTTAACACCTTTGATCTTGTTTTTCACAGCTTTGATCTTGTTTTTCACATCTTTGATCTTGTTTTTAACACCTTTGATCTTGTTTTTCACATATTTGATCTTGTTTTTCACATCTTTGATCTTGTTTTTCACATCTTTGATCTTGTTTTTAACATCTTTGATCTTGTTTTTCACACCTTTGATCTTGTTTTTCACACCTTTGATCTTGTTTTTAACATCTTTGATCTTGTTTTTCACACCTTTGATCTTGTTTTTAACAACTTTGATCTTGCTTTTCACACCTTTGATCTTGTTTTTCTCACCTTTGATCTTGTTTTTCATACCTTTGATCTTGTTTTTAACATCTTTGATCTTGTTTTTCACATCTTTGATCTTGTTTTTCACACCTTTGATCTTGTTTTTAACATCTTTGATCTTGTTTTTCACATCTTTGATCTTGTTTTTAACATCTTTGATCTTGTTTTTAAGATCTTTGATCTTGTTTTTCACATCTTTGATCTTGTTTTTCACACCTTTGATCTTGTTTTTAACATCTTTGATCTTGTTTTTCACATCTTTGATCTTGTTTTTAACATCTTTGATCTTGTTTTTCATACCTTTGATCTTGTTTTTCACATCTTTGATCTTGTTTTTCACACCTTTGATCTTGTTTTTAACATCTTTGATCTTGTTTTTCACATCTTTGATCTTGCTTTTCACATCTTTGATCTTGTTTTTCACACCTTTGATCTTGTTTTTAACAACTTTGATCTTGCTTTTCACATCTTTGATCTTGTTTTTTACACCTTTGATCTTGTTTTTCATACCTTTGATCTTGTTTTTAACATCTTTGATCTTGTTTTTCACATCTTTGATCTTGTTTTTCACACATTTGATTTTGTTTTTAACATCTTTGATCTTTGTTTTTCACATCTTTGATCTTGTTTTTCACATCTTTGATCTTGTTTTTCACACCTTTGATCTTGTTTTTAACATCTTTGATCTTGTTTTTCACATCTTTGATCTTGTTTTTTACACCTTTGATCTTGTTTTTAACATCTTTGATAACATCTTATATTGACATTTTATGACCTGATTTTAATTATAAGAACTGAAATAAAAATTTCATTATTTAATTTACTGAATTTGCAGATCACTGTAATTATTAAATTGCTTGAATTTTTTCCTTGTTTTCAAATCTCATATCAAAACAGGCTTAATCCTTTTATTATTATTAACTTATTTTTTTTAAATTTAACTATTTAAAATCTATTTCTTAACAGTTGTTTTGCAATACATTTCTTTCATTTTGTTAATCTTTAATAATAGCTACAATTTTAACATAATTTACAGGTTTCTCTTAAATTTTAAGTATTTTTAACAAACTTATTACATTATTTTAAAATTTGGCATTTAATACTTTATTCTAACATTTACATATCACCTACTGTATTTTAAAACATTTGTTCTACTTAAAGAACTTCTGAATGCTATATTTATTAGCATGCCTCACAATTCTGAAAGCCTGTTCACAACACCTCAAAGACCATGTGGCCAACATTGAAATGAATAAGACCTTATTTATTTCAATGCACACCAAAATTTATTTGTACAAAAGATTATATTTATGAGTTAAAATCAAATTTCAAATATGTATAAAACATATATATATATATATATAGTAATGGTATGGAAAAATGAGGGATGAATCTGGGATGATGGTACTCATCATCATCAATACCACTTAATACACCATTTAAATATAAGATTAAATACAAATAAATATGAGGAATGTGCATGAGAGATCAGACAAAACACTATAAATTCACCAGCATTAGACAAAAGTAATAATCATTCATTATTATGAATGATCTAAAAATAAAATCAACAGTCAATCTTGTGTCTAGCTTTGAAATGGATATACTACAGACCAGGCCAATTATTTAACTCTTTCCAAGCTTGAGGCAGATTAAATTAATAATAATTTGGAAAGAGATGCACATACTTAGGTGCTACTCCATCAGAATATATAATTCAGTCAAATAATGCTGAGATACTAAAAGTATCCTGACCATCATCAATGCCCTGGCCATTTATAACATACTGGCCAACCATAAATTTATTTTCTAATTAATACTAAAATAAAATTTAATGTAGTGCATAGACTTTAAACCTTTGCACCATTTAGAATTAGAAAAGTAATAAAATCATCATTAACTGGATGTCCATAAACACTAAATATAAACTTATTTTATATAACAGACTGTTATGAATGAATCCAGCTCGGTGATCAAAAGCTCTATAATCGTTATTATGAGCAAGAGATAATACAAACATATAATATTCTAAAACTATATTAGGACTGAGTAAATTCACTGTAATAACTTTAACAATGAAATATAAATTTATTAATTAGAAACAATAAAATGAAATAATGTCAGCATTCTGATTTTGATTAATACAAAAAAGCTATCATATTGTGATTTACAAATATCTTAATAGAGATTTACATAAAACATATATCAACACAGAAATGCGCCTGTAAAAAATGAACATATTCAAATTGTCAGACTTACAAAAACAATTCATTTTAATAATTCATAAAGTATAATTAATTTTAACATATATATGTTTACATGACACACATCTGTCTAAACACAGACATGCTGTTTAATAATATAGAATTAACATATTAGAATTGTCATAAATCAATAAAAAAAATTCATTTTTATAACATAAATAATTATTGATTTAACATGTTTGGGTACTGATTAGGATGTGTGCACACAAGAGGCATTTATATCCTAATAATATTTCATTAGTAAATAAATAAACTTATTAAACCATATTACATTTCCACAAGACATAATTAATTCCATGTTGAAAATATACATAAAATTCACATGCATGTGTGTACATATTATCTTCTTACTAATCTAAATTATTGTCTCACTATTCTTAAATTGTAAATGAAAGATTTTTCTCTTTCCAAAAAAAAAACAAAAACAAATATCACTCTTTGACAGTCCGTCATAAAAGTTTTTATTTTTTTTATTTTTTAGGTTACTCTTGATTAATTATAAAGATCTTTAAACATATTCTAGCAAGTTCGTTTGTTTTCCAATCTAGAAAGATTTTGAAAATAAAATCAACATTTTCAATAAAGAAAGTTTATCTTTTAATAAATAAGACTAAAAACATTTTTTACGTATTTTCTTTCATTATTCTAGTTTTACTTTTAGTTGACTAAAGTTATTTATTTTTAAAAAATGTAATTTAAAAATTTTAACTGTCATTTTCAAGAAATTATGTCAACATATTATTATCATTATGTAGCACATTCTATTTTCCAGCTGTGTTATATATATATATATATATATATATATATATATATATATATATATATATATATATATATCCAACACAGTACCTTTATCTGTGCTGCTCTGCATATAGATAAAACAGCATACATATAAACTAGTTCTTCAGCAAACTAATAAACTTGCTTGGTAAGCTGGTCCCTTCTAAACATAGACTGGCTTATTGTCATCATTGGAAAAGGTATAATCCAGTAACTTTTGGCATACATACACTCAGCTCCATTTAATTTAGAATTTGATAGACTTCAGGAATTCTAGCTAGTACACAATATATATGGGCTAATAAACCACAGAAATGCTGATCCTGACCTCCATTTAAATCAAAACATCTCCATCATTGCACTAACAGCAATATTTAGATACCCTGTCTCTTACTATTAATTATAAATTCATGGTAGTAGTAATTTTGTTATCCTTATTTGTCATCTAATCTTTTTACCAACCTTTTAATAGTCAGAGTGGAAATTAAAAAATGCAGTAATTAAAAATATTTTTTTTTATCTTCATTGAAAAAAGTTAATGACTTTTTTCAATTCATATTAATCCTTTCAAAAACCATTTGCAAGGGTTTTTAACAAAATATGTAATATAAACTTTAATTTAAAAAATTTCTTAATCTAATCAAAATAGATAATAGAATTTTATAATTACCAGTATATCTATTGTAACAGAAAAACATGTTTGTTTTAATTTCAAAATCAGAACTAATAAAATATTAATTTGACATTTTTTTATGTTTAACTTATAATAATTTTTTTAAATTCAAAATTATTTAATCCTTAACTGTTATTCCAGTGTAATATAGAAAATATCTACAAAAAATTTTGTTTGTGTTCATTTCTACTTTTCCTGTCAACTTTATATACATTCGGGTCTCTTATTGTGTGGATTTTTTAAATGCAATTTTGAAGCTATGTGATTCATGTTCTTTTTAATATCTCTTTATGCAGTTTCCTTTTCTGTGATAAAGAAGTTCATAATTCACTTAAAATCAGGATTTCCCTATTTTATATACACACATTATATTTTACATACTTTAAATGCTTAAAAAGATTTGGCAATAAATTTTGATACTGTAGATTTATAAAAAAATAATAAAACAGAAGTGGAACCTGTTCGTTTCACAGAAAAATGATTCGAGAAAGTCTTCAACTTCCTAATCAATTGGACAATCATTTTCTTGTTAATGACATGAATTATGAATGAGCTCTTAAATTTCAACAAGAGCTAAATAGTTGTGTCTGGATATCATGAGCTTCATAAACAATTAGTAACATCATCATCTCAAAACTTAATCAGTGATTACATTGTCAACAGAAAACCATTAACTTTTAGACTAAAAACTTTTTTATTGGCTGAATGAATTAAAATTTTAAACTTTTGATTGGTTCAATTACAGAATCAGTAGTAAAAATATATTCATCTTTAATATTAGATTCATTTATAAAAAGCAAATTAATAATTTGTCAGATTATGAAAGTGAATGAAAGTTTTTTCAAAAATAAATTTCTATTTATAATTATAAAAAATATTCTATAGTGGAAAATCTAAAAAGAACATTTGTAACCTATTAGAAAATGCTGCATACATCATTAATTTCTTTTTCAATTTATGTTCATAAGCATTTATTTTATATAGTGCATGTTTATAAATTGTAATACATTAAAGATCAGCCTGTCAAGCTATTGTGCATGCGCTTTTTGCAAGTGTTAATAATAAATGAATTCATTTTATTCTTTCCTAAATACTATATCTTGTGTTGAGATTCAAAGTATTCATTTATTATTAACACTCACAAAAATCACATGCACAATAGCTTGACAGGCTGATCTTTAATGTATTACAATTTACATTCATGTAAAAGTAAAGAATTTTTACTAAAATCTTAACTATTTTTCTAAAATAATTATATTTTCAGTATCTTTTATCAAAATAATTTATAATATATAAAAAAATATGGAAGAAATACTGTAAAATATACATTTTCATTTTGAATATCAAAACAAAGAACTTGGAGCTGTCAAAATTGTTGTCAAGTGCTCCCTTTGGTTCAAAATGAGCAACAACAAATCAGTGCCTTACGGTATGTTTTAGGCTTTAATAAGACTATAAATTTGCTACGATAACACAAAAATTGATGGTTTTAGAGTGACTTGAAGCCATGAATAAAAATTTTCAGTTGATGTACCTTATTAAACACAGCACAAGACTGAAGTTGGTGCTAATTGTATTTCCTCTTGTGATGAATCTGATTTCTTATCAGTTCACAAATGTACCCGCATATTGTCAAATAGCAATAATGATTAAAATATGTATGAAAAAATGTAAAATAAATTATACATAAAAACATATTGTTTTCAATAAAATTAAATAGTTAATAAAAAAGGTAAAAAAAGTTTGTCTTGTATCATTTTTTTTCAAATATTTGAATTTTTTTATTAGTCGTACTTTATTTTCTTATTTTTTTTATGCAAATTTTAAAGTAATTTTACCTTGTTGCTTGGCTTTTATGCAAATTTTGAAAATTAAGGAATGTATCCCCATTTTTCAATGTAAGTTAAGTCTGTTTTTTTTTCAATTTCTTTTAAGTGGGTTTTTTGCGGAACCTATCTATCATATAAAAAGAGACCCAAGTGTATATATATACATGCACATATATTACTATGTCATTGTGTGCTATGAAACACATAACCATCTCAATATATATTATATCTTATTAACATAATAAACAAAAATAATTCAATGAAAAATAATGCATTAGAAAACTAGATAATTCAAGAATGTATAATAGTACCTATATTCATGTTTATACCATGAGGGTGCAAAGTTTTAAATTTATAAATTAAAAAACTTTCCATTTTTTCTCTCTTAAGCAGAAAAAAATATTCTGCAATAGTTAAATTGAAGTATTTAAAAACAGGTCTATCTTCACTTTATGCAAAATATCAAATCTACGATTAGTTATTCTAATATGTAGACTGTTTGGTGATTATTCTACATATGGTTCAAGGAGCTATTGCTTTCCATTAAATATATTAAATTAATACTTTTACAATCAACATAGTTGGGAATATACCATTCAAATTCATTAATAGTACTACCTTAAACTATTTTTGTAATAATATATATGGATGTAAGACATTTCTTAGATCCACATGAAAAACATCCTTTCTCTGATACAAAATTAATAATAAAATTTGTTTTCATAAGTCTATCCTAAGTATGATATACAACTTTAGGCAGGTTGGGAAAAATAGATTTGAGATAATCTGTGGAATTTAATATGTTTAAATGTTTCTGTAATATTTGGTTAATATTAGATAAATCATCATCAAAAATACCAACTAGGGGTGGAATTTCCAATTGGTCATTTGATGTTTAGCTTGAAGAAGTTCCTTTCTGTCTGCTTCCGAAGATTTTATTACTGCCATATCTAAGAGTGTTTTAGGGTATTTTGTATTTATCAACTTATTATATAAACTTTATTATGTTCTTAAAACAGGCAAATCTCTCCATACAGTAGCACCATTCAGTGCAAGCCAGAATAATCAATGGATGCAGGATGGTTTGTGCATAAAATCCCTATCCAGTACCTATTTATCTAGTATCCCCAGACTAATTTCTAGCTCATGGTTTTTGTCAGTAAGGAGCCTTGGATCTGAGAGCACTGCACTTAGTGCCACTCAGTGCAAGCCAGAGTAATCAATGGATGCCAGAAGGCTTGTGCATAAAATCTTTATCCAGTGTCTACTCATACAGTATCCCCAGATTAGTTTCTAGCTTGTGGCTTTCATCAATGAGGAGCTCATATGATGTATAGTGGTTATTTTGTTCAAGAAAAAAATTGTCACTTCATTCTTTTAATTCCTAAAATTTGACTACAGGTGAACCTTTAAATGCTTAGGGTCTTTACTATAAAAATATAGATAACTATATATATATATATATATATATATATATATATATATATATATATATATATATATATATATATATATATATATATATATCATCAAAACTACCCCAAATCTAAAATTAAACCAGACCAGAATAAAAATAATATTAAAACACAACCTAAGGTTTCACTGCTACAAGCAGACTTCTCAAGTGTAAAGAAATAATAAAAAAAAAAACACAACTTATATATACTATTAAAAACTACCCACAAATCCATTCACTTCCCATCCACCCTTAATATTAAAGAACTCTTAAATAAGTTAATTGCTTCAGAATCTTAAATTTTCAATAATAAAGACTCTTTAATTCTTCTTTTGATTTCATTTCTCTCAAAGAAGACAACCTTAGCTTCATCAAAATCAATAGTGTGGCCTGTATCTTTTTCATGGACATACAAAGCAGAACTAAGATATCTATTTTTAACTCTACTTTTATGAACCTTTACTCTTTCATTTAAACTCAAACTACTCTGACCTATGTAAACCTTCTTACAAAATAAACAAGGAATAAAATATACCACACCAGGAATAGTCTTTCTATCAAAAACTTCCTTTGTATTATTCAATAAATTATTCAATGTAACACCCCTTTTCCAAGCAATTTTCTTATTTCCAAACAATTTACTATTTCTACACACAATTTTATAAGAAGACAATTTAAATGGCAAAGAAATAAAATCATATTTTTCTTTAACCTTTACATCCTTACAAATATTACTATTAAATAAAATACTTTTAACAAATTTATCAGAGTATCCAACACTTAAATAATCTTTATAAAATTGATATTTCTGAAACAAAGCTACCCCCCTAGAATTATTTAATTTAATATTCCTATGACAATAATTCCTTAAAGCAGCTACTTTATGAGATACAGACTGATAGCTATCAGGTTTAATTATAGATCTTAATTCTTTACTTTTAACTAAATGACTACTCAATAAACAATTAGTTTCTATATTTCTAATCACCAAAAGATCTAAAAATTTTAACTTACCAAAATCTAACCCCCCTCCTTCTAACACAAATTTTATAGAAGGATCAAAACAATTAAACTCATTTACAAATTCCTTCAATTTACCATTCTCAACAACAAATAAACAATCATCAACATATCTGACAAATAATTTTACATATAAACAATTCTTTTTAATAATAATTTCCTCTTCCATAAAACTAATATAAACTGAACATACTAAAGGAGAAATAATATAACCTATTATCCACCCTTCCTTAATCTTATAAAAATTACCTTTATAAGTAAAATACATAGAATCTTCCAATAACAAAAGCAAATCTTTAATTACCTTAATTTTATTTTTTGATAAAGAACTTTTCTTAATCAATACAGACAAAAGAACATCAATACTGCTTAACCTATTAACAGACTGATACATATTTTCAATATCTAAACTTCCAAATACCCAACTACTTTCCATTTTAAAATTATTAATCTTATCAAAAGCCTCAAAAGAAGAAGAAACTGTGTACTGACCAAAATCATATATATATATATATATATATATATATATATATATATATATATATATATATATATATATATATTTAGTTTTAAGAAGTTTATTACTATAAATAATTTGAACATCAGAAAATAGGTTACTGTTTTAGAAAAAATCATTGTAAATTGTTTATGTTGTTGAAATTATTTATTAATTGAAGAACATAAAAAGTTCATCTTAATTATATGGCCAAATCATAAAGATATCATCTATATCTAAATATAAGGTTTAAACCTAGCTTTTTTAAATATAGAGGATTTCAACCGAGCCATAAAAATGTTGGTGCCTTTTGGTGCCATTTTTATTCACATTGCAATAACTTGTTATCACTGATGAATACCTCATTGTCCAATTTGTAGAACTGACTTGAATGCAATCTATTTCAAACCATTTTTTATCAAGCAAAACGTATATCATTACACAAAAAAAGCCTTTCTTTATGTCTGCAATAGTTGTAATCTAATTTGTTACCATTATTTAATGCTGGAACTATTATCTTCCCTCATTTTAATATTTTGTTGTAATGTCACATTAGTGAATTATTATTTAAATTTCAAAATCTGTACATATCAATCTTTATAAATTTTCCTCTTCAACCTTCTTCAGGATTATGTAATGCTCCCTCTCTAGATTTAAGTTTAACTTGGATAGTACATGTCCTTAGAAAAAAGTATTCAGAAGATATGATCCATTTATTTTGGATACATATACTTTATACAAGATAGGTTATAGTTACACCACTAAACATCACATGATCACCATCTCATGCTAGCACACATAACTGTTATTAAACAGGCAAAAACTCTCCATATAGTAGCGCCACCTTGTGCTAACCAGAGTAATTAATGGATGCCAGAAGGCTTGTGCATAAAATCCCTATCTAGTGCCTACTCATGGCTATGGTTGTTAAAGAGCCAAAGTCATCAAAATGTATGGGTGCTGAATTGAGTTCAGACCCATATGACTATATAAGCTATTGAGCTTAGATTGAAAATATTAAGGTTTTCAATTTCATTCTCATAATTTTGTAGTTAAGTAGAAATAAAAGGTGACTGCTGGAGGGTTGCATTACATCCTAAGATCTAGGTGCAGTGCTCTCAGATTCAAGGCTCCTCACTGTTGAAGGCCACAAGCCAGAAACTAGTCCGGGGATATTGGATGAGTAGGCACTAGATAGGGATTTTATGCACAAGCCTTCTGGCATCCATTGATTACTCTGGTTAGCACAAAGTGGCACTACTCTATGGAGAGTTTTTGCCTGTTTAATAGGCCATAGCTCTTTTTGCAACCAGAGTCAAAGTAATACAATGCATTTATGTTTAAAAGTTTACTCTGTACGATAATATTCCCAGAACGATATAAATAGCATGTTAGGTCGTTTTGTTTGATGATGAAAAAAAATGTTTTGAATAAAGATTGGTTTAACAGAAACACATATAGGAATTTAAATTTTCGACTTAGAAAAAATATTTTAGTTAAAATGTAACACCTTAACTAGTTATATAATGTTAAAATGGTTTTATGGTAATCTCTAACCTTTTTTAAAATTTTCTTTGTGTTATATATGTTGGTTTTTTTTTTACTTATTTGTGGAAGACTTTGCCTAGGTTGAGGCCAGCCATCTCATACGTTGATGCTCCATTATAAATTGTGGTTTTTACAGTTCAAATTAAAGTAATATTTACTAAGGCAATAAACCTAAAGCATGTGCGGTTGAAAATGCGAAGGTAGGGACCTCTACAGGTCTTAACCACAAGCTTTCGCATTAAAAGCAATTTCCAACTTTCATATTTTTAACTTTCTTGTTGAGTAGTTTAAAAAATTGCGATGATAAATTCCAATTTAACTCTGGAATTACGATGCTTGTTTTTTTACACACTGTAAACAATATATGCTTATATACGATTAAAGCTAAAGTGTAGGTGGGCTCATTCTACATTTATGTTAACTGACAGTTAATATACATATAGGTTGCTGTGAGTTTTCAGTACTTCCGCATTATTTCGTCTATTTCGGGCTGTTAAAAAGTTATATAAACAAATACTTCATGAAAGTTAGTATTAAAATAAGATTTATGTAAAAAAGAAAAGATTTAGAAACTGAGTTTTCGTTTCCACTAAAACTCTGTTTCCGTTTACATGTCTACTAAGCAGGAAAATATTTCTGCTTTTGAACATGAATATACTCTTGATATTATTTCAGTTTACATCATTTTTAAAATCTTCGATGAAATTCTTGTTGCAATAATATGCAAAGGAAATCTCCAAATCCCAAAGTAAAGATGACCGTCATTAATGGTAAAAAGAAACGCCAAATTATTGTCGTTATTCGGTATACATTTAGTTAGAAAATAAAGCTCTGTGTATCATCAAAACAAAAATTCCAAATGACAAAAATAAATAAATGACATGTTTTAAATGTGAAGTGAAAATTAAAAAATAAATAACGTAATTTTTAATGTCATAAATACAATGAATATTTTAATTAAAATTTAAAAATTGCAATATATATATAAATTTGAATTTAATTAAAATTATTCCTTTTATTCAAATAAAATATTCTTTTGTTCAAATAAAATATTTTTTAAGCTTTTTTTTTAATGTTTGTTTAATATAAAAATAGAATTCATTTCGTGAACAAAAATGTCTTGTGGAGAAAATAATTAAGTTTTTTAAAATTTTCTTATAAAATATAAAAAATGATATACAGAGAAAGAAAGAGAAAAATAATCATAAAATAGAAAAATGAAAATAAAGAAATAAGGCTAATTTTATTTTAATCAAACAATTAAAAAAAAAAGAAAATGAAACTGGAGAATAAAAAAAATACATTTTAGGTTGTAAAACTATCTAATTACAACATTCATTAAAAGCAACTGAATGATTAGTTGCTTGGAAGGTCATATGTCATTTGAATGTCAAACATAATTGAATTTTAATTGAAAAATCTTTAGCCCTCGAGTTCTTCATATTATTCCTGTACTAAACCACACGGAGCTCTAATTATCATTAAAAAATTGATTAAAATACAAAAAGATATTCTTAGTTACAATTTTTTAATTCTCAAATTTATTTTTAGTTTTAAAAAATAATATATAGCACTCAACGTTGGGTATTCTAGCTATTAGTTTAATGGTATATTATCATTATATGTGTGTATGAGGGCAGTGGTGAATAAATAAAATAAAAGTAATACATTGTAATACAAAATGAAAATTGATAAATTATTAATATGATAGAATGGTGTTTTTGTTAAGATTATATTCATTTTTAACCAGGTATAAATAAATAGTGAGCTCCAATGCAAAGGTGATTGGTCTTCTTTCCAGCCATCACTGAACTAGCATATATTATACTGTGACACAGTTTATCTATCCAGTACAGAAATTTTAAGGCACTGTCTAGATAATGATTTATAACATTAAATATGATAGGGTAGTCATACCGCCAAGGATTATCTTCTATGCTCTTCCTATCATTACAAAATCTTTCAAACTACTTTTAAAATGTTCTTATGACTCATGAATTCAATATTACACACAGTTTGAATCATTTCAAACATTTTAGTAATAGTTTTGCCCAATGTAAAACAAAATGTAATGTTATCACGCTATTCCCTCACAACACATGCTCTTACATTTCATAACTCTTTACTGAACCATGCTAGAATCTTAAAATTTTGATGGAAAATAGATAAACTATGTTGCTATATAATACATATATTGATTTAAATAGGACCTTACTGACAATGGTAGCCTGGAGAGAGTACCAGTCACCATAGCCTTTATTGCTGTGATATACGATGTAAGATAGAAAAAATTATGAAATATTTTAAATCGCCATTTTCTAAAAAATAATTTTTGTTTCATTTCCCTATTATTTTCAAGCTTAAGCAAGAAAATTTTGCTTTATAATAAAAATAATGTTGAATTAAAGAATATTTTCAAAATTAAATTCAGATAAAAAAATAATAATTAAAGATCTTTTTTGTTATACAAATTAACTCTGGGACGTTCATTTTTTTTTTGTCAAGATTTCATGAAAGTGATAATTTTTTAAAAAAAGCAAATCATATATAATGTGACATTACTTTTATAATAAACTTGTATTTACAAAAAATGTAATACAGAGAATATACCAATAGCTCAAACAAGCTCTTAATTGATAAGTGTGGTAAGAGAAAATATTTAAAATCTCTATCTGGAATATTCCTATTTCTGTGCCAATTGGTTTCGAGCTTATGGCTCACCTCAGTGAAGAGCTAAAATATTCAGACACTAGATCTAAAACATCAACTCAAAACCCAGCACTTATATTTTATATGTAATATTAAAATAGAAACTATGAAGTTTTCGGACATAAAAATATCTTTTACTCCAGCTAATTTAAATAGCAATATGGGACTAAACCAAATTCAGATCCACCATATATTAATAGCTTTAGCATAGCCAAAGTCTTAAACTTCAGAGTTTCTACTTAAATATTACATATGAAATAAGTACTGTGTTTGGTATTGATGTTTTAGATCTAGTGTCTGAATATTCTAGCTCGTTGCTGAGGTAAGCTTGAAACCAATTGGTCTGGAGATAGGAATGTTCCAGATAAAAATTTTAGATATTTTCTCTTACTGCACTTATCAATTAAGAACTTGGTTGGGCTATTGGTATGCTCTCTGTATTACAATTTAAAAATACATACAAATAGCTCGGTAATTGCTTGAAGATTGCTGTGTAAAAAAAATTTAATAGTGGATTAATATTAACCAAAAATATAATTTCAATTAAAAATTAATTTAGATCCAGAATAATCATGTATCAGGTTCAAAGCATCCGCGTATTGAACACCATTAACACTTTCAAAATCTTTAATTAAAATTCAATTGAAAAAATTCACTTTCAATTTTTTTTAGCAACAGTTGAATTGTTTTTATATATGTAGGAAATGGAACAAACTTAACTAACTCATTCTAACTGATTATAAGAAGTTCAAACAATGCTAAGATCTAATTTACAGTTAAAACTTTTAAGAATGTTAAAAGGATTTGTAAGATAAAAATATGTTGATAATATATTATCTATATTAAAACTAATCACAGTCTGATTAGATTGAGTAATTCAAATTCATTATATTTTTGTATGGAATTCCTGTTAATTTTCAATTTTTTTAACAGCAGTTGAATTGTTTTTATGTACATGGAATGAACCAGATGAACTCATTCTCACTGATTATAAGAAGTTCAAACAATGCTAAGATGTAATTTACAGTTAAAACTTTTAAGAATGTTAAAATGACTTGGAAGATAAAAGCATATTGATAAGATATATGATTTACAGATGAGGTTTCACAGATTTTTCTACATGTGTGTAATATATATATATATTAGGTGTTATTATATAAAAATTGTTGTGGCAAGTGAAATAAAAACATTATAAAAAAAGAAGTGTGCTTCTGTTCCTAAAAAAGTCATGCTTTGTCATACACACACACATATATATACACCTGGGTCTCTTTTTATGCGGACTTATTTAACACGATTTTGAAGTTACGCGATTCATCTTTCACCGGAAGTCGAAGTGCGATAATGCGCTATTACTTTAAATAATAAATTTTGTGCACTTACGTTATATTGAAAGTAATAGCACATTATTGGAATTCGACTTTCATCTTAGTAATTTCAATATTTTCAGTGCTTTATAATAGTAAGATTTTATGCAATAATGAAATTAAAATCATGATTTCCACATTTTATGTATACACACATTAAAATTTATAAGATTATAATGTAAATTTGTTCAAACATTGTGCGTGTTAATTTTGAATTTTAAATCACATTGTTTTTGCTTTTTAAAAAAGAACGTAATCAATTATTAATCATTTAGTGTCCACAAGTTTATTTTTAAAAGGTCAGTAATAGCAGTGGGCACAATTAAAAATTAAAATCTGATTTTTAATTGTAATTAACAATTTAAAAATTACGGGCAACTTGAAATTAATGTGATGTAAAATGAAATTTGATTTTTAAACGGAATTGAAAATTAAAGACAAAAATAAAAATTTAATTTTTAGTTGTTAGTTTTAATTAAATTTTTCCCAGCAGTGGTGAATAAATGTCTTTTTATTATCATAAGTCTAAGTTCATAAACAATTAATAAAATCATTGTCGTCGTCAACAGAAAACCATTAACACAACATGAGAGTGAACTTGGCGCTAGTTGTATTTCCTCTTGTGAGAATAATTGCCGAGATATTCTTGATTTTGTTTAAGGAGAAGCCAAATACATCACATCACATGAGAATCTGATTTTTTACTAGCTTGCAAACGAACGTGTTTTTGGGCAAATAACAATAATAATTAAAACGTGTATAAAAAATGTAAATTACTGTACTGTAAATTATGCATAAAAATATATTATTTTGAATAAAATTAAATATTATAGTTAAAAAAAGTTTGTCTTGTATCAATTTTTTTCAAATTTGAAATTTTTTATTAGTCATATTTTATTTCCTTATTTTTTTTTTTTTGCGCGAATTTTAAAGTAATTTTACGTTGGTGCTTTGCTTTTACGCAAATTTTGAAAAATCACAGACTGCATTCCCCCTTTTTCAATGTAAGTTATGTCTATTTTTGCGTGATTTTGTTTGCGCGTTTTCTGAGGAACCTATCTATCGCATAAAATGAGACCCAGGTGTGTGTGTATATATATCTATCTTTAGTTAGAGTATAAAACAAATGTGGAAAGCTTTAAACCTCCAAGCCTCTATAGGAAAGCTAGTGAGTAAAGGTCTTTTCTGGTCTTTTCCATGACCATTTCTCTTTGAAGAATTATTATAGCAGCCACTGCTCTTAAGTGATCTAATTAAGATCCAATTAAAAGTCAAAAAAAGTAAAATGATCATTAAATAGACCCTTGCAGCACAAAGATCACTCCTACAGTTCATTAGATTTGCCAATTACATTTGATGAAGTTTTTTTTATTAGTTTTCC
This sequence comes from Epiperipatus broadwayi, assembly GCA_028023455.1. Lineage (NCBI taxonomy): Eukaryota > Metazoa > Onychophora > Udeonychophora > Euonychophora > Peripatidae > Epiperipatus > Epiperipatus broadwayi. The sequence goes on from JAQFVV010013721.1 coordinate 28,348, forward strand.
ATTTTGTTTTTCCCTTTACTTAATACCAACTAGATACTTACATTATACTAATCCACAACATTAGAATATAGTTCCAAAATCTGAATCAATTTTTTGGGGGAAGTATAATGGTAAGGAGAAAGGTGATAGAAAAAAAGTAGTATAAAAATTAATGAATATTGGCTTCACATATCTGGTACTTTTATTATTAATTTAACATTGATTTTTTTTGTGGGGGGGGGCAGTGGTTTATTATTGAATAACATTATAGAGAGTATAATTAAAGCAATAAATAATGAAGTTTTATATTTTATGTTTAATGCCAGTGGATGAAAATCCAAACATGGAATAAGATAGAGAAAATTAATCTCTTTTTGCTGCATATTCATTAGTTAATGATTTATTGATATAAATTAAAAAATGGATAATACTTCTACCTGTTAATACAAGTGTTTCTTCTTAATTACCCAATATCAATCTCAGTACTTATCACTGCCTACATGAATATAACAATTATTTTTTCTTTTGCTCAGTTTTTTAAGTTATCAGTATAAAGATTGACTCATACTTATATAACTTCACTTGTTTATTCTGGATAAATAAAATCTCACACTGAAGTTCCTATTAGCAAGTAAAATTATACTTTTATTAATCAATATTGTAATAAAACAATATTAATAAAACCTGTATATGTGAAACAAAATAAAGAATTTACCTGTTGTTATTTAAATTATCTTCTTATTCATCATCATCATCACCAACCATTATCAGTCCACTGCAGGATGGTCTCTCCAAGTTTAATCCATCTTCTCTGATCTTTAGCTTCTCTTCTCCACATCACTCCTGCACACTTTCTTATTTCATCTATCCATTATATCTTCCTATTATAGGTATTAAATCATGATTTTATTATCAATCTTAATTGATGACTAAAGTCCAATTATAATTAGCTCCAAGTTATATTTACAAGTTTTGATGTCCATTCATTATTTAAAAACATCAACTGGTTTATTGATCCATAATCTGGATCCTTATAAAGTTATCATTACAACCATTATATATTTTAAAACAGGTGAAACTCTCCATATAGTAGAACCACTCAGTGCAAGCCAGAGTAATCAATAGATGCCAGAAGGCTTATGCATAAAATCCCTATCTAGTGTCTACTCATCCAATATTCCCAGACTAGTTTTTAGCAAGTGACTTTCATCAGTTATGAGCAAACATAAGAAATGGTGTTCATGTGGTGACATTATAAATTTTATTAGTGGACTAAATATTAATATCATCTATGTTCTTTATAAGCTTTTACAACGATGGTTTCGATTGCCACATCAATCTTCTTCAGAAATTCTACTTATATTTTCAAATCTTAGCTGCTTTCAATTGAAACTTTTCAATTGATAGCAGTTAAGATGTGGAGAATAGTGGATTGCAAAAAAGAAAGTAATAAAGAACATAGATGATATTGATATTATGTGGATTTGGCAATGCAATAAGGAAGATAAAATTATGGATTAAATATATACTTGTGGTATATTGTTAATAATGTTTAGTATGATATAATAGCTGACCTTATATATTATGTTAGTCTTTTACATATGATATTGATTGATTATGCATCTTATCATTTGAAATGGTGGGATCTTTAATATTATAATTCCACTGGGAAAAAACTTTTTCATTACCTGAGATTGTTTTATGATATAAAGAATATTTTAAGGGAATACATCAGTCTTGATTTCTAGCTTTGTTCAGAAAGCACAGGATACAAAGTTTGGCAAATGATCACTCTGATCCTTTACATTGTTATTTAAAACAGAGTGGGGCAATATAATACTGCAGTTATATAATAATAATTAAACATGAAGAAATAATAAATCAAAAATCAGCCAAATAAATGTCATCAATAAGAAAAATAACACGTGCATAAAAGTTTGCTATTTGCAGACTCAGAATAATGAACAATAATTTAAAAATCAAAATTTAAGAATTTTAGAAGCTCACTACAATTAAATTACTATATTCATATATTAAAATATAGGGCTGTAAGGTTTGCCCATTTCTCGTATATGTATGTAAATGGATTATGTCTTGTACATGAGGGATGAGAGTGACTTATGGTCAACATGGATAGGATCAAAAGGTTGGCACCAATGTGGGCTTTGAGCATCATCAGATTTTCAATGAAATGGACAGCTGAAGAGTTGTGGATTGGAGTAGATTGAAGTCTCACTATTAAAGTATGAAGATTAGCTAATTTTAATATAAGCTGAGTATTGATTGTATATATATATATATATATATATATATATATATGATGATAATCTGGACCTACTGATGAGTGCTGGTTTAGCACAAAATATGTTTACTGGTAATTATCTTTTTGATGTGTGTGTGATAAAGGGTGCCAACTGTATGAGATAGCATGGATAGATAAGGCCCATGAGAAAGTCTGAGTTCAAACCCTCTATATATTACATATTGGGGCAGGTATGAAAAAAAAGCCTGTACTGTAGAGAAAAAAATTTCATATATTACAAATTCTAGATTTGAAAGTTTAGATTAAGTGTTTAAAAGTCATTGTTTTAAAATGCTATTCTCACAACTGACAAACCACACAATTGTCAAACAATTCCCCAACTTTCTTTTCCAACTTTTATAACTTTTCATATGTTTTTAATTCTTTTGTTTCGGACTTATTTTAGATTAAGAAATAACATATTATAGAATTTTTGTATAAGATTTAAATGTTTTTCAATAAAACATATATATTTTAAATTGTAGACGCCCCCCCCCCAAGGCTAATGAGTGTATTTCTTAGGTGTTCATATAAAGTTTGAGATCCAGAATTTTGACTAGCATCAATATAGGAACCTGCAAATCCCAAGTTGGACACTTTACTACTGTGCCCAACTATACATTAAAAAAACTGCTTCGAGCGTTGATTTACTGGATTATACCTAAATACCCAATTTTATACCAGAATAGATATTTTAAGTTATTAAATTTATATTGCATATATAACAAAACAACTATCATATGAATAGAACAATACATTAAGAAGCTATATCACTAAATTCAAATAGACAGTTTACAAGCTTAACTTTAAAATGTACAGATATATTTTTGAAATTTTTATTAATTAATATCATCTTACATTAACACAAAAATTAAGTAATGTGCTAATTATCTAATCACAAGATGAGTAGTTAATAAACAGAAACAGTAATATTTTCACCTGTAGTTGATGGGTAAAAAGTGGCACATATAAACATTTGCTCCCATTATGAGCACCAGTCAATCATGTCATTTAATCATAAGAATGTTGGTGACCAGTCTCATTAAGAGCACCCAGGGATTGAATGCTGCAATAACTAACAACAAAACTACTAAGTAATTCGATGGGTCATTTGGGCCCTCTTGATGCATTCTGTTTCTTAACATCTGAGCTAATTCGAATACTGCTGCATTTAACAATATATTTCTGTCAGTTCCATTTAAGGGTTCTCTTTATTCAAGAAGTATAATAACTACTCTTTCTTATTGCATTATCAAATTATACCATATAATACTAAATTGTCAATGTACTTTACTACTGTTACACAATGCTTTATTTACCACCATTTTTTACAGTTTACAGTTTCGATTGCCCCAGAAATCTTCTTCAGAACTTTATATCTCCTAGCCTAAATTTGAATTTAGCAGTTGAGGCTAGGAGATGTAAAGTTATGAAAAAGATTGCTGGGGCAATCGGAACTGCAAACTGTAAAAAAGGGTAGTAAATAAAGCATTGTGTAACAGTAGTAAAGTGCGTGGACAATTTAGTATTATATGATTCTCTTTATTCTGGGTCTTATGTATCTATTGCACCTGCCTAGCTATAGCATTGCTAGAAAAGTTGATAGTGACAGAAGAAGATGAATAGTATCACAATGTTGGATGTGTATTGAACAAAATGAAAAATCAAAGAGATGGTAACTCATTCTAAAAAATACTATTCGTATAATGATCAGATATCTATATCAACACGATAATAATAATAAAAAAAAACATGTACATTTTATTTATAACTGCCTGGCATTATGAAAAATAATATATCTAATGATTATCATTAAATCTTCATAGATATATAAGCGAATCACGGAGTCCATAATGTCTGGAATCCCACACATCTTAGAGCTACAAGTGCGTCAAATTCTCTCTTTTTTAAAAAAAAAAATTAGAATCTTATTTGAATAAAAATGTTTTTTATCTCATAAAAAGCTGAAAATATAAATAAGGAATATAATAAGTAAAGTAATACTAGAATAACTCATTAAAAAAACATTTAAAAATAAAACAACGTTCCAAATTTTTTTTTTTTGTTAAATGGTTTTGCATTAATATAAATTTGAATTCTTATTTTGCTGACTGACGTAATCATCTTTTTCCCGTTCTTTTTATTTAAGTCGCCTTAATAATCTATTAAAAAAACATGTGTTTTTACTTTTCTTTCTATGTTCATTAAATAAAAAAAAAACTAAATTATTTAAGTATTATCAGTAACTCTCTGGCAGTAAGTAAAAAATGTTCTAACTATTTTTAGAAAGTCGGATAATAAGAAACGATTTTTTTTTTTAAAATCTACATTCAGATAATTTCATACTAATTTAAAGAAGAATTCTTTTTATTAAAAGCATGAAAAAACTATCTAGCACCGCACAGTATCCCATTTAAATAATTTATAATATACATTTTTACGATTACTTAAATAATTTCAATTCTTTTTAGTATAGAATGATAAAAAATGAAATTAATTATTTTCCCTACTGAGAGTTAAATTAAAAATAAATAAAAAACTAATAAAGAATAAAAAGACGGGGAGAAAAGCATTTCTTTAAATATCACACAAATTATACGAATGCTAAACGCGAAATCATAGGGGAGGGGTAGGAATTGTTTTTGAATCTAAATAGACTCCATTCATCTCTCAGAAGAAAGAAAATTTAATTAACTATTAAGCAAAATCATTAATGTAAATCAAAATTACTTCACTTTAAAACAAAAAATAAATGAATGCTAGACTTATTAATCATATATATAAAAGATAAGACACACAATTAATTAAATAAATCGATTGATTTAAATTAGGCAATTAGAATTTAAAAAAAAGAAAAGATAGGCATAATAACCGTAATTTAACTTCTTTTTTTTTAAAAAAAAAACCAATTTAGGATAAGCTTAATAAAATGTTAAAAAATAAATGCATTATTGATTATAGTTAAAATTAGCTTGCTTAAAAAAAAAGTAAGATTAAAAGTCAAATATGGTAATGAATAATATTTCTGTAGCATAATTTTCACTACACTGGTTTTTATTCATTTTTAACACCTTGTGGAGATATGTAATCACAAGCATGTGATCCATAAGATGCATATTTCGTGCTGAACCAGAACTCATCAATTGGCCCAGACCACAATCTCTTACATATATCTTTATCATAATTCAATATGTATATAGATAGAAAATTACAATAAAATGCATCATGAGAATCATTTACCTTTCTCACATATCTTTGGTCTTATGTTTATGATTACATCTCTCCACAAGGTGCTAAAAAACCGTAGAAACCAGGGTGCTCTTTTAGTCCATGATCTCCGCCATTTTGAAATTTCAAAAACAACCCAAAACATCATCTGACACATCTAAGTGATAAAAAAGTATATGAAAATGCAAAAAATTTAGAACTTGAGTCACGTGATTTGGAAAAACCCGCCAAAATATCATACAGTAAAAAAAAAAAAAGGCCAAAACATAAAAAATTTAGAACTCTGGTCATGTGACTATAATATCAATAAAAAGCAACACATATAAATCTGAAAATTTGACAAAACAAATATGAGATCGCATAATAAAAAAAAAAGCCAAATAGATCGCATAATAAAAAAGAAAGCCAAATAGATCGCATAGTTTAAAAAAAGCCAAAACATAAAAAAATTAGAAATCTGGTCAAGCAAAACCTTACAAAATAGATATGAGATCGCATAATAATAATAAAAAGGCCAAAACACGAAAAATTTAGAACTCTGATCACGTGACTATAATATCAATAGAAAGCAACACATATAAATCTCAGACAATGTTTTTGGTTGTTTTTAAAATTTAAAATGGTGGAAATCGTGTACTAAAAGAGCACCGAAACCAGTCCCTACTTTGGGTGAAAAGTAAAAATTATACTCCAGAAATATTATTCATTATTAGATCATCTTTAGTCAATGACTAATAAAAACAATCAAATATTGTAATCAGGACTGGATAAAGGGTCATCAGTGCCCTTATGCAAAACAGGATTGGCACCCCCCTCTTTCAAACAAGTTTTAAAGATAACAACAACAAAAAAATTACTATTACATAATTTAAATACAAGTATATTATATATACTGAACTTTAGATGTAATTAGAGGGGATTTAAAGAAAAAATTTCAAGATCTATTCAGCTATCCACTGCATTTTATATAACCGAATCACATGACAACATACATGTAAAAAGATAAATGATATCCAATATACATATTTCATGCTGAACCAGCATTCATCGGTTGATCCAGATGATCATCTCCCATACATATATGCAATCAGTGGTCAGCTTATATTAAGTCAGCAAATCTTCAAACTTTAATGGACAGACTTCAATCTTTTTCACCCTTCTATTCTTCAGCTCCATATGACAGAATGCTCAAAGCCCTTGTCGATGCCAATAGTGTTGTCATATCCATATTGACTTAAATCACTATGACCCCTCATATATAGGACCTTAATATGTCCATTTAAATACACAAAAGAGAGATGGACAAAATTCAGGCTGAATCTGTAATTTTTAAATATAACTACATTATATATGCTGGACTTTAGATACAATTAGAAGGGATTTTAGCACAGACTTTCAATCTCCCTTCACTTATCCACTCCATCTTATATAACCAATGCAAGAGATGGAGGATGGAGAATACTGAAGCCTATCCATCAAAATTTGAAGATTTGCTATCTTAATATCAACTAAGTACTGATTGTATACATGTATGGGAAATAATGATCTGGACCAACTGATGAGTGCTGGTTCAACATGAAATATGTATATTGGAAATCATTTATCTTTTTCACATGTATGTAGTCATGCGTATTGGTTATATAAGATAGAATGAATAGCTAAAAGGAGCTTAGAAGTCTATGTTTAAATTCCTTCTAATTATTACATAATTATTAAATTTACTTTCCGAGCTTTTACAGAACTGAATTTAGATACAATATCATCAGCACTTAGAGTGTGGTATATGTCACTCCTGTAGATATCATTGACAATTTCACCAACCCATCTTCTGTCATTGTTGAACACAATGTTTTTTCTTCACTAGCTATACTTGTATGAAGAATTAATAATATTCTTAATGATGTGGTCAAATTTGGGAACGAAATTGTCAAATCATTTTTATGAATGTAAGTCAGAATATCTAATGGATTTTTGAATTAGGATAATTTGCTTGAAAATAAGTGTTTAAACAGAGACAGTTTTCATACAATTCCTGTCCATTTATGTCTTTATTATTATCACTGATGAATTTGTAGATTGAAACATTCTTTTAATTCTTATAAAAAATAAGTTTTAAAACAGGCAAAACTCACTATATATATTGCCACACACAACAAGCTAGAGTAATCAATGGATGCTAGAAGGCTTGTGCATAAAATTCCCAATCTAGTGCCTATTCATCCAATATCCCCAGACTAGTTTCTGGCTTATGGCCTTCGTCAGTCTGGGGATATTGGATAAGTAGGCACTAGATGGGGATTTTATGCACAAGCCTTCCGGCATCCACTGATTACTCTAACTTGTTGTGTGTGGCAATATATATATATATATAATGAGTTTTGCCTGTTTTAACAACAGTTATGCACAAGCATAAGAGGTGATGGTCATGTGATGTTTATTGGCTTAAAATAAGTTTCACTGAGTTTATTTATAGTTGACAAAAGTAATTAATTATATAAATATTCATCATACAGCCTTTAATGTATTTAAATTAACATTAATTAACAATCTCAAAACCAATTATACATATACCAAGTCATTAATATTGAAATAATATATATAATTTAAATTATATTATCCATAGATCCTCTCTTTTTACACCAGCTTTTCTCTTGTAAGAACGTTAAGTCTATATATAAGAAGTAAAAATAAATATCCTTTATAATCTAAAGTTCATTTAAAGTCTTTAATCAGTTTCAGTTACTTTTATCCCAATGAAATATTTTGGCATGTTTTTTTTTTTTTTGCAAAAAAAATAATTGAAAATCTTTGGCGCTTTAATTATAAAATCACAGAGAAATGAAAAGATTAATTTCTGTTAGAGTAATAAATTATGATGAACTTTTATCTTTTGAATTAATCCATTAGTGTGGTAAACTTTAAGTAATTCATATCACTTTTTTTTTCATTTTTAAATAGGAGAAGAAGATAATTAGTGATTTTCTAAGAAATGAAATTTGCTAGCTTTAATCATTTCTTACTTAATTGTTTATAGAGTAATTAATTCAATTACTTTTAAAACTGTATTTAAGATTTAAAATAACTTTATCTAAAATTTTAAAATGCCACTGTTTTATATTTAAATATATCAGAGAGACACAAACAACCGTACACAGATTAACACATTTAAATATTACGTTAAACATTTCTCACTATTAGCTTTACCATTATGTATACACTGTACCAATCGGAATGAAAGTGAAGATCGAATCTAACCGCAAAAACAATATCTGCACTACAAGGGCGCCATCTAGGCATTTGAGCCTAGAAAAATTTATAAAGTAGGCAGATACGCGCTGTTAAGATTCCACTTTCTTTAAATATTCCGACCGTTAGCCCAAGTCACTAGCTCAGTGAGTAGCAGAGATAATAAAATATAACTTAATTTTATATCTTAAATATAAAAGAATAAAAGCCACTGCCAGAAATTAACACATAATATATTTATTTACGCACATATAAAATCATTCTAAACCCGAGGAATAGGTTTAACATTTTTAGATTTTTATATTCTTATTATTCTTTAAATTTACATTTACATAAATTTCAATGATTTTAATTTTTTTTATTTAGATTGTCAAGTATGAATAGACTACATAGATCTGCATTTGAAAATAAAACATTCTATCCCTATTTAACCTTAGGCTAAAATTCGCAGTCAAACTGTCATCAATCCATCCGATACATTTATGTATTCAATGTAGCATGAAAATACAACAGCACAAAGATACTATACTGTCAGGAATGGACATCTGAACAATATAGTTTGAGAAAACATTGACTCTTGTCTAATACAGGAATATGACGTCTGTATAGCAAGAAGAACAATAAAATAAAAACTCCATAGGAAGGGACCGCGATCCTGTTGGCCGACTTACAATCCCATCCATAGGCAAAGGGTTGGTGCGGTGTATACAGCGATTCTGCACGTAGCGAAACTCATACTACATCTACTAATTACACAAATACATCCAATCCATTGACCCAATTCAACAACGACACAAATAACCTAAGATTACCCTCCCCTAATATAACTTAACAAATCTATATAGCCATTCACGCCCGACTTAATTTTAACATTTAAATACGTTCGCACAGATTTGTTTAAAAATGTTGGTTATAGATCGGTTACATAGATTCCACGGTCAAAAACATTTCAAAATAAACATAAACGATCAAAATACAAAATTATTGATACCGACAATCGCAGAGGGAAACTTATAAGTAACCCAATAGTATTCACCATAAGATACTTGCGTTGTCACCAATAACTTAAAAGACATCCGAATAAATACATTTTAGATACTCACCGTAAGGTATCATTATTTATCGAATGTCTATATATTTTGATCAAATATGAAAACCAAAATATAATTAACCGCAAACAAATCCATGCAAGCATCTACAAACAACTTAAATTTCAAAATTATTTAAAATTTAAACAATAAATATCAATACAATAAATAATAAATGGAAATGATTTTTTTTATCAAACGCAAACATATATAAAAATTTTTCATTATCAATTGAGTTGACACATAAGTCCGAGAAAAGTTCTTTTTATAAAATTTAAATTTACTTATCAAACTTTAAAGTTCTTAATTAATGTTATGATTTTAACAACTGTTCAGTTCTATTGCTTACGGTATAAGAGTCCATGTTCCCGTTGGCAATTCCCCCGGAGACTTTCCTGGAAGACCGGTCTGACATTTTGGAGGTAGCATTTGCTGGTTCTGTTCTGGTATCACAGTCTTTGCATTTTTAAAATAAGTGAGTGAGGACGACAAATGCGTCTTGTCGCCAGACTCACCAAAATCAAGTTGGAAAAAGCTGACTGGAACTCAATATTTTTTCTTTTTATAGTCCTCCTATGGATTCCATGAACAAAAACGTCACTGTTCTGTTTTTTCGTTATGGTCCGGGCCTTTATTTGGCTTCCATTGGTCAAGCTAAAATCCCTTTCTTCTCTTATCTAACTTTCCATCTGACTTTTTAATTAAACAGCTTTTAGATAATTAATAAACAATCATTTCCATTTATAGATTACAGGAATTAATTAATACCTGTTTTTATTTTAACTTACATTATTTTTTTATTAAAATATTTTTATAAATCTTTTTTTATAAAAAATACATTCAAATACCTTTTTTTATTTATTAAAAAAAATATTTTTAAAGTTTAGCATCTGTGCGAATGTATATACGTATAACAAACATTTTTAATTTTAGCGTTTAGTTTTTTACTTTTATTTGCGAACTTTTAAGTTTTTATTTTAAATTAATGTAATGACATATTTATATATCGTTACAACACTAATATAAATATTCCTTTAACTAATTCATTTATCCATACATATACAATATTAGGCATTTTATTAGTGTATTGTCGTGTTTTTTTTTACATGTGTGTTTTTAAAACTAAACTAAAATTGCTATGAGAGTTTCAAGTGTTGTAAAAATAGGGCAGACATCTTGGATCTGTTTTTAAATTTTGTGAAAAACGGTACATTTAAGATATTTTTATAATAAGTCAATAAAAATTTGAAGTTATGTTTATTATTATTTTACAAATATCAAATGACCATCACAATATATATATATATATGTAAATGATATGGATATTAATAATAAAACAGGCTGTTCTATTTTTGCACCACATATTAACACGATTTGAAATACGCATTGTGTCACCCCAGTGTAAAATGACATTACTGAGAATATCATAAGAGAAGAACAAACCATAAAAAATTAAAATGGACAAATCATATTTCAAGTTGTGAATATTTGTTTTAATGTGTTTATATTTCCTTAATTTGTAGAAATAATGAATCAAGTCACAATAATTAATATTTGCGGCAGAACAAAAATAAGTGTATTTTTAATTCTGTGCCCCTCTTGTATTGGAAATCTCATGCCTTGCTTACCTTGTTTACCATCTTCCTCTGGGCCAGACTGTGAAGTTTTTTGGAATAAAAATTAATAAATAATCAAATGGTTCTTTGTTTGGGAACTTATATAAGTTCGAAAATCAGAAATGATAGAATTTGGATTACGTTCATGAATCTTAAACTCCAGAGTACTACATTAAGCTTTTATTATACATCAAAGCCATAATATACAGTCATTGGAAACAATTTAGTCACAAGGACAGACAGATAATTAATGGATAAATTAATACATATACATTTCAAATAAAATTTTAAAAAAATACACACATTAAACAAATTGGTATTTGTAAAGTATTCACTGCACAGCCTGTGGTAGCGCTGTTTCTGTGTAAAAACATTGCGATATAACATTAGTGGGCCTTTTTTTATATTTATAAATACGGGGGTTTTTGTGGGTTTTGATTTTTTTTAAAATATCAAATAATAAAACATTGGTATTGTTTTTTTTTAAAAAAAATATGTCAACCAGTTTTGTTACATTATGTGGATTTATTTATTTATCTTTTTTTAATAATCGTACAAGTTTGTTAAATTTTTTTTTTCATAACAAATAAAACGTTGGTACTTTTTTTTTGAAAAAATTATGTCAGATGTCGGGTTCATTTTTAAAATCTACTTAACATGCTGTTTATTGATTTAGAAACAAAAAAACCCTGTTTCTGCTTCTAAACGTACCGAATATATATGTAAAAATAATAAGGATGTAAAAAAAAGTCAATCAAGAGAGTCAATTCTCTTCCAAACAAAGAAGCATTCTGTTGATTGATTTAGAAGAATTGTAAGATGTCAAACAAACTCCACCTCAGTTGGCTCAAAGCCCTACCCTTTTTAACACTGTCATTCTGGGTGTTAATACATGATTTACAGATCCAAATAATCACAAACAAAAGATAAATTCTTTAAATAAAATAAATTTATTAACCACATATGACTGAACTAAATAAACTGTAATGAGTTCTCCTGAATACGGTTCAATTAACCAACCCTTGAGCCAAACATTTTAAAAAGTAATACAACTTGCTAGTAAGTTTGGAGACCAGCTACTTGGGTGGATGGTCATTTCCTTTAAAATGGCTTGAAACATATCATTGTCTTTGTGAAGATGCCTCCGAATGAACTCAGCTAAATAATTTTGGAGGTATTGGCATGCTATGCTGCGGTGTTTCCTATTCTGCCACTTAAGTAGACCCCGAAACCTCTTGATGGTCTGAGTGTGAGCTCCTGTTGTGGAGTCCACGAAATTGCAATGATGGTTAACTGTGACATGTGTAAAGCCTGCCGTCTTAAGATCAGTAGTCTTATAACCCTTCCAACAGTCTGAGTAGATGGTAGATCTGAACTTGATGTTCTCACGGATGACATTGAGAATGGTGGCTGCTGAGCAACAGGGGACAGCAGTTGCAAAACATTCATCTGTCTCCTGATATACATCTCTGAAGATCCACTGCTGTGGAAGGATCCTTCCATGGTTGTTCTTTCGTTGGGAGAAAAGCATCTCATCTACCTCCACGATGAGTCCAGATCCACCTATTTGGCGGCAAGGGCAGGACAACAGGCTCAGAGCACAATGTTCTCTCAAATCATTGGTCCATTGAATTGCTACAGGTTTTGACAGTTGCAGGTCATCTCTGGCACGTTCAATGCTCAGTTGTTCTCGACTCCATAAATATACGAGCCGCAATGCTTTCACAAAACACATTTTGAAGCCCTCAAACCATGTACTTTTGTGAATAGATACGGTTCACCTGCAGGCATGCGAGTAGCATACAAACTGCCAAGTACACTGTGTGAAATTCATCAATTTGCCACATTCACATGCAATGGCAGGTGGCAGGATGTTTTGGGCTTGCAAAAATGCAATTGTGTCACTTTCTCAGTTTGGAACATCCCACAAATGGAATAATGTGGTAGACATTTTGTTATTTTTTTGTTACTCTTATCCGAGTCACAACAGAAACGGTATTTTTCGCAAACAACTACAATTGTCTGACAGAGAGCTTTATATTTTTTTTTTTAACAAAAATTACCAAAAAAAATTTTTTTTGACAAATATCAATAATATGCTGATAATTACTAGTCAGCAAAAATATTTCAGTTGGGCAATACAGAAAATCATAAACATCAACAAATAAACACTTGAAAAACATGACAATGCTCACACTCCCATCTTAAATTCTAGAAACAATACAAATTTTGTCAATATGCATAGGAATTAAACCTGCAATAAAATAAGTGGAAAACTATATGATCATAGTATTTTTAGTAGATGTAGTGTTAGATACACGGAAGAATTGGCCACACATTATAACCACTACATATTATCAGTCGTATATTAGCCATATGTTTGGCTGCAAAAGTGGTATTATTCTGTGTTTTTACACAGAAACAGCACCACCACAGGCTGTACAATGAATACTTTACAAATACCAATAAATTACTTCACGTGATGAATATATACCTTTTTATTTCTTTTTGTTTAATTTCAATTACAAAAAAAATTAACTAATTACTCTAATAATTCATAATTTAAAAGATACAGAACATGTATAATAGTGGGATGTCATTGCATTTTTATATATTTTTAATATGAAAAAATCAGTAATTAGCAATGTTTAAAAAAGGAATACCAAAATATCTCGATCATTTATTATTTTTAGTATGTCTTTCCTATCAAAGTATGAACAAATCATTCAATATTTTTTGTACTTTTTTATCCAAGAGTAGTTCTCTTTTTCCAACTGTAGAACCATCTACTGTAAGGTCAGATAATCAATAATTACTAGATGGCACAGCAATATAAAATCCCTAATTCCAAAATGGTTACTACTTTTTGCTTCCATCAGTAAAGGTTAGGATTTGAAGCAGAAAATAATTTATCTATAAATTTAGCATTCACCATTACTAATTTATACTATTAAAATTAATATTTTAAATTTAAAAAAAAATTTGAAAGCCATAATGAGTCTAGAAATTGAGATGTTATAGCAGTACATCATCTGGTGTCCATTGGTTATTTAAGCTTAAGAGTAAAAAAAAAAGTGATATTGTTATACTTTTGTGCATAAATCAATGTTTAGTTTTGAAACACTGCATTCAGTTATTTGTTATCAAAGTATTTTTGACATAGATTGGGAAAAATATTTTTAAAAATACTAATAATCATATTTCAGTTGGCCTATATATTGTTTTGAAGTTATAAAATAATCATCTACATACATTGTTTTTTATATATACTTATGGTACTATATATATATATATATATATATATATATATATATATAGTACCATAAGTATATATAATATATATATATATATATATATATATAGTGTAATGCTAGTGAGATATGTGTTGTAAAAACTCACATTACACATTTTTCACTTAAAAATAAATGATTAAATTATTAATATACATTATAGAGATGCCTGCCCATCCTTGCATATGTATTAAATGGATTATGTCCTGTACATGTGGGGTTCAGATTGACCTTAGTTCAACATGGGTGTGACAATAATCTCGGTCTCAGGGTGGCCTTTGAGCATTCCATCATCAGATTTTCAATTGGATGGACGGTTGAAGAGTTGGAGTGTGGAGGAAGCCTGTCCATTAAACTATGAGGATTGTCTATCTTAATATATATCTGAGCACTTATAGTATATATGTGTAGAGATGATAATCTGGACCAACTGATGATTGCTGGTTTAGCATGAAATACATATATTGGTGATTATTTATCTTTTCAGCATATATGTGTTTAGGTGTATCGGTGTTATTAGATAGAGTGGAGAGAGGTGGATGGTGTGAAAGTCTGTGCTCATATACCCTATATTAAAAACTAAAATAGAAAGTATATGTTTTAGAGTAGTTTTTTTTTTTTTGCTTTGAGATTTTTAAAATGTAATTTTGTAAAATAAAAATATTGCATATATTTTGCTTTTAAAATAGAATAAAATGCTTTGTTAAAAAAGTGGGTGGGGGATAATCTAAAAACAAAAGATTTAAAAACTATTTTTAAAAATAAGTAAATATGAAAGTTAGTATAAAATTTGTTTGTAAAAAACAACTTTTGGAAATGTAATTAATTTAAAAGATGGCTGATTGAATTAATTGTAATAATTAAAAACTATATAAGCTATCCCATCAATATAAATTGATGAGATAGTAGATTAATCTAAGCAAAAGATTAAATTAAAGCAAATGTAAAATTAAAAGACAGATTTCAAGTTAAGATCAAAATTAAAGAAAACTATGATAAGGAATTAACATAATAAGAAAGAAAAAGTATATAAAGTCACTATGGCCTATTGTTCTTCAGTTGGGGTTGCAATCTACTAGATCATTCCATTTTTCATTTTGTGATCAAATCATCTGACCTTCAATCTGTAATTCAATTTGGATTATTATTAGTCAGTTCAGACAGAATGCAGACTCAGAGTTTTTTTATTGTGAATCCAAATGACCAGAGATCCAGATATTCAGAAACTGTAAATGCAGTAGTAGCTAGTCAATTACTGCTGCAGTTAACATCAATGCAAAAGCCACAGATCTAACAAAATGAATGCTAGACTATCTTTAGGAGTGTTTGATAACTTTATGCCCCAAGCCCTCAACTATCCTGCCTGAAACAATATCTGGAACCAATACCAAGATTGTGAAGTAGAAGCTGTCATATACCCACTCTCTCACATTGTTTGACAGAAACTGGGAAGGAAAGCCATGAAACCATCGATGGAGACACAAAAACCAACCAGTTGGAAAATAAAACAAATGAAAATCTGCATAAAGGTACTTTTAAATATATTCTGATCACAGTCTTGACTCTTTATTTTAAATGAAATAAACTTCAATGAAGAACTATTATAACTATAGCCTAATCATTTAAAATTTTTTTAAATAACATTTATTAATGTTATAGTGTGAAATATGTGGGTGTAAATAAATATTAATGTTTGCTTAAATATTATTTGTTCTATTCTCTCTCTCTCTCTTGTCACTGCATCACTAGTAATTTAAGTGAATAGTTATTTTTATGTGTTAAGTTAAATGTGCTGGACCCTGGTTAAGAGCATGAGCTAGCCATAGGATATTTCAAATGCCAGATTCATAGTCTATCATCCAAGCATGCTGGCTATATAGCTTATATAGTCAGTTGGTACCTGAGTTTATATTCAAAACAAATAAAATTCTTGAATGTAGGGGTCATCTTCTATAGCCTGGTAACGTGATTGTAGGTTATGCTTCGTATAGCCTCAATCTGGTTTTAAGTACCATTGATGGTTTATCTATTAATGGTATTCTAATTCCCTGCTTGAAAGACCGGTCTGTTCTCATAGATTTTAAAAGATATTAAAATTATATTTTACAAGGTATTTAAACTTAGTTACACAACTCATATTCTGCGGACCTGGTTCAATATATATCAAGATTAATACTCCAATACTGGCTTATTAAGTAAATAAAATACCCTCAATCCAAAGCACAAGATAAGTGCTGGAGTATTAATCTTGATTATTACATAATATTAACTGCTAAAAATTTATGTATATATATATATTACAATCTTGTGCTGGAGTATTAATCTTGATTATTACATAATATTAACTGCTAAAAATTTATGTATATATATATTACAATTTAGTCATGCATACATAAATATTTAGCTCTTATTTATGAAAAAGCTAGTTTATAATTACAATATTACATAGATGTACATTTAGATAAGGATTTTTCCCCCCATTCATACATATATTGTTTTTAATTTATTTTTATTATTACACTATATACATATATCATTAAAAACCAGTCAATACTTAGACAATCCCAATATCAATAACAATCAACAATTTCAAACTGTTGTCAAGGCAACCTCCTTTTAACAATAATGTTTCCATACTCTGCTATTCTAAATATTAATGAAAAATAAGACTCATACAGAGTTTAAATATAATATTATTAAAAATATTGTTAAAATTTTATATTTAAACTTTGTATGAGTATTATTTTACATTAATATATATATATATTTCACTGAAAGTACAAAGAATACATGGTTATTCTACCCTTTGTATAGTTTGCTGATATAAAAATGGTGTATTTATTTATTTTACAATTAGATTGAGCTTAGTTACTTTGGCTTATAAACATTACTGTTGTGTAAATTTAACATTTTATATTTATTTTATAAATGTGACTTGTGATTGATTATCAATGTAACAGTTGTTTAAAATGAAAGACTTTAGCCTTTACTTAATTGACTATTATTTCATAATTAATAATGCTATATTTATATCTGGCTTAAATATCACATCTACCTTGAAAATTCAACACTATTAGAAAACTAAGTTTAACACCATAAAAATCATAAATATTACGTAGTCACTCTACTCTTTGTAATAGTTTGTTGAAAAGTGATATGCCTATTTATTTATTTTATAGCTAAAGGGAGCTTAACAAACATTAGTTTTGTTAATATATTGCTATGCAAATTTAAAAGGAGGTTGCCTTGACAACAGTTTGAAATTGTTGATTTTTATTGATATTGGTATTGTCTAAGGGTTGATTGAATTTTAATGATATGTATATAATTAGCTTATTTATTCAGTGTACTAAATGTTTTTTATATAAGTAAACAGAAGAATTTATGTGATCATATGTGTCAACTGTTTGAAATGGAGTAGAGGATTAACATAGACTGGAAAAATCCTAAGTATATATATATTATATTTTGATTTACACATGAAAAACTTTCTATACTCAACCACTTCAGATATAAACTTTAAATCTCAATTAAAATTAATACCTCTGGGTCGAGAGGTCAGTGACAGCTGCTTTACAAGCAGTTGTCCCAGGTTAGTGGCTTCACTTCCCGGCTGATGTTATGACACATGAGAAAAAAACAACTAAAGACTGTTGGTTTAGTATGAAATGCATTTTGGGGTCATTTGTCTTTTTCAAATGTGTTTATCCTTATCTTTTACAAATATATGATGAATTGGAAGTTTTCAGCCAATTGAAAATGAGTATGTTATCTTAACTCCATGAAAAGAGACAGATAAAAAGTAAACAAAGAGCTTTTCTAATTGCTCAACAAGCTATGATATAAATGCTTAGCAAGAAAAAGCATTTAAAATATCTTTACCTGAAACCCCCCCCCATCCCTGACCAATGGTTTCATGCTTTTGGCACTCCTCAGAGAGGCGCTAGGATAGCTTCAGATACTAGATCTAAAAACACCAACCCAAAGTCAGTATTTATCTAAGAGTTGATTATTGAGTAGAAAATCTAAAGTTTTCAGACACCTAAATGTCTTCAAACCCAGCTATCTAACTCAAATAGCTTTATGGGGCTGAGAGATCTTCCTGCAAGCTTAAAAACTAAGTGGAGTCATGTGATATATGACTCAATTTTTTATTTTGTATTACTGTATAAACTAATCTATGCATCACATATTCATCACAGATCATATAAACCACTTATATGATTTCTTGAAATGCTTGTCAAAATCTTGCTCACAGCAATTTTTTCTGAAAGGCTTTCACTATTTGGCTATCCACTGTATTCTATTCTCAGTCATATTCATCCATTGAAAACATTCAATATGATGTCTTCTTAAAATGATTTGAAATATGTACAGAATGTAAAAAAAAACCCATTATTTTTATAAAGATCCTCTTTAAGTTGATCATAAACAGCCTTTTATAAAATCTACTATTTTTTATTGTTTCACATAACTTAATCAATGAATCAATTTTATTTTTAATAATTTTATGAATATTAATAAGAGTCTATTCTTTTCAATTCCATATAACAAATTTGGTTAAATAACAGCCTTACATATATCTAATTTAGTTAAAATAGTTATATCACTATAATGAAATATTAATAAACTCTTTTATATCTTCATCACCTTCTTGGCATATTTCACCAATGGCTGATGCTATAACAGAACTCATGATAGCATTTAATCACATGTCCATGTGTCATTTGTTATAGTTTCTGTAAATTAAAGTTGCATTGAGAGCAGACGTCAAATTGATTACATTCTTATAGATGACATAATTTATGTATGTTTAATTATTGTTAATTAATTGTTTACAGAATAGCATTTGCCCTCATTGGCAACTTATTTTGTGCCCAAATGTTTTCATTTCTTTTTCAATCACTTTTTGTTTGCGAAAAATATTATTTTCTGTTTTGTTTTTTCTTCTCTTTATTATGAAATTGTGTTTACCTTAGATGTTAATTTAATATCTATGGAGTTGTGCTTGATCTTATCAGTAATTTAATTTTTTCTGGAATGTTTACATTGTTCACACTTATGAGAAATATTTGTTTTTCCAATCATCTTTTTTTTTTTGCCACAAATATTAATTTTAGATTTATTTTCTAAATAAGTGATATTTCCATCATACAAAAAAAAAGACTAACTTATCGATTAGCATCTTTGCATTTACTTTGGTATGTGGATAGTAGCTCTATTTATGGGTAGTAACATGTCTTTCAGTCAAGTAGCCACAATTTATATACAACAAAATATGAATAAAATGAATTAATTGATTTGAAATAGTATTCATTATGTCATTGGTTCATAGCTTTTATTAGAATACACATATTATGGGTAATACATTCCAAATTCATGGCCAAGAGTAAAGTTACCATCCAAAACAAGCAAAAAGAAATAGATACTTACATATTAGATCTGCTACACCTTTTCATGAATAACTTTATAATCTTCTGTTCTGTCCAAATAACATGTACACTTAGATCTTGTATGTTGCAGGACTAATACATAAGTACCAAAAAAATAAAAATATAATGTAGAAATGCGCACACAATTAATTGCTGTGCTTATTGTAAAGTATGTTTTAAAAGAAACCAAAATTCATCGTAAAAAATATATAAATAAAATATAAACTTACATACCCTAATAAAAATGTACAGATTGTTTAAATCAGAACTTCCATGTTTTTTTTTGTGATAGAATGATTGGTAGAAGTCGTGCGTTAAAAAAACTTCACAATGCTCTATAATACCATAAAATCCAGTTTTCTTTCTGAATCTAGGGTATTTTTATTAAAAGTTCTTTGGGGGAAGAGCACTTGTGTTAAAAAGCAGCAAAAAAATCAAACAACTGCTTCACTTATTCACAAATGACTGCTTTATTGATGCTATCAGCTACGATTTTCTTTTGACTAATCCGCACCAGCAAGAAGAGTTCCCATTGGTTTAATACTGTTATAAGCTAAACTGCTCAAAATAAAATCACTTGTATCATTTTTAAAAAAAACTGATACAGATCATTGATTTAATTTTTTTTCTCTTCCGTACTGATCAATATTTTGGATTTGTTGTTTTTAGTTCATAATTAATATTAAAAAAAAACGAAATAATAAAATTGAATAAATTGCAAAAAAAAATCACTAATTGCAAATAAGTTTACAAAACTTAGCAAATCTAATGTTTTACTCAAACTGAAATGTATGATGATAATTAATTACTTTAGCTAATAGAGCTTGTTGCACTTTTTTAAATTTCAACCAATGATATTCGCTGATTTAGCAATGCCATGCTTAACACTTAATTTTCTACACTTTAAATGTGGTTTTGTTATTTTTTGTTTTAATATCAAACATTAACCAGCTTTTCAAATTAGACATGGTAAAGATATCTGCCATTGTAGTGTTCAAGGTAAGTCTTTGCACCTGTTATATAAATCATTCATCATCATTGTTTTCAACCATTACCGATCCACTATAGGATGAAAGATCTCTCCAAGTTCAATCCATATTCTCCAATATCTAATATCTCTCCTTCATATCACTTCAGCATACTTCCTTATTTCATCCATCCATCTCACATGTGATCTTTTTCTAGGACTTTTACATCTCTTGGAATCCAGAATAAAATTTCAATGTCAATCTATCCAGCCCAACTCCACATTACTCTCTTAATTCTTTCAATGACGTCAGTAGCATCGGTTTGTTCTCTTACCCATGTATTTCATTTTGATCATTTCTTGTTAGTCCTAACATATTTCTGTCCATACTCCATTGAGTGGTCTGAAGTCTTTGCACTGCTCTTCTGTTAATTGTCCCACTCTCATATCCATAAGTAAGAACTGGTAACACTTTTATTAAAAGCCTTCCTTTTCAAATATATCGGCAGATTTCCTTTTAATATTAAATTATTTCTACTAAAAGCACTCCAACCAAGTTAAATTCTTTGCTTAATTTCATCCATTATGTTTCCATCTGTAGTAATAATCTGACTAAAATATTTGTAGTTGTTAACCTTTTCTAACTCAACGTTATCTATCTTTATTTTCTTTTTTTGAGAAAATTTATTGAACATTGCTTTAGTCTTTTTAATACTTACTGTTAGACTTATTTCCTTTTTCTCCTGATAACTCTTGCAACATATACTGAAGCTGTAAAGCATTATTTTTAAAAACAACTACATCGTCTGCAAAATATTGACTTAGATAATCTCCATTTACATTTATTCACTTAGCTTCCAATTGTAATCATATAAAATATTTCTTGCAAAACTCCTGTAATAAAGTTTTGGAGATATGGAGTCAACCTATTATACACCCTTCTCAATGTTAATTATAATATATATATATATATATATATATATATATATATATATTATAATATATACATTGAGATATATATATATAATAACCTATACTCCCAAGACCACTCATATACATTACATGAGCGAAATGCCAAGGCGCCAGTTCTATTAATGAATAGAACAATATAATAAGATATATAATACAAATTATTACTGAGACTCTATATTTAAGTTTATGTTCAGCTCAGCTCAGTGGGAGGCTATAGGCAGTTCCTAAGATGGTAATAAATGAATAAAAGAAGAAATGTTATAAAACATTTAATATAATGTAAATTCCTTTGTTAATTAATTGTATGATAAATAATCATAATGTTTATTTGGAAAAGTCTACTAAAATATACTTTAAACTTAATTTCTTCCTTCATCCAAGTATAACATATATCAGCTTGCTATAATTATATTCTTAAACAATTCTATGACTTGGCATATCATAATCTAAACATCTACTTTAATGCCAATCAAGAAATAAACAATAAGATCTCAGGGAGTTTAACAAACACAGTTGAATTAAATGAACTACATTGGCCCATAAGTTATAATTCTAAAGTATGATAAAAATTTAATGAAACAAATTGACTAAAATATTTTTACTGTGTTTCAATAATAAGATAATGACAGAAATAGGGTATTTTAATCTCATATCATCATCTAACAAAAATACTAGCTTGGCAATCTTTCTAATACTTTTATCCAATGGCAAATGTTCCTTATAATGTTTGGATTCATCATCATCATCATCATCAACCATTATCAATCCACTGCAGGATGAAGGTCTCTCCAAGTTTAATCCATCTTCTCCGATCTTTATCTTCTCTTCTCCACAACACCCCTGCACATTTTCTTATTTCATCCATCCATCTCACACGTGGTCTTTTTCTGGGTCTTTTACAATCTCTTGGAATCCAGTTTAAAATTTCAATTGTCCATCTATTATCATGTTTTCTAGCAATATGTCCAGCCCAACTCCATTTCAATCTTTTAATTTTTTCAATAAGGTCAGTAACACCTGTTTGTTGTCTTACCCATACATTGCGTTTTCGATCTCTTCTTGTTACTCCCAACATACATCTCTCCATACTCCTTTGAGTGGTCTGAAGTCTCTGTATTGCTCTTCTATTAAGTGTCCAAGTCTCAGATCCGTAAGTAAGAACTGGTAAAACACATTTGTTAAAAACCATTCTTTTCAAACACATAGGCATATTTCCTTTTAGTATCAAGTTATTTCTACCAAAAGCACTCCAACCAAGTTTAATTCTATGATTAATTTCCTCCATTATGTTTCCATCTGTATTAATAATCTGACAAAGGTATTTGTAACTGTTAACTTCTTCTAATTCTTTATAATCAATCTTTATTTTCATATTTTGAGCAAATCGATTAAGAGACAATATTGTCGGACATCAGCAAATTTGATATTATAACTCTAAAATAATATATCTATTTTATAATAGATTTATAAAATGTGGAGATGTGGAAATGGAAAACACGAATGTATATAATAATAACTCAAGACACAGTTTTAAGATTTTAAATAAATAAAACAAATCATTTATTACACTAAAATAAATTTGGTTTAACATGATATTTACAATTGGACTACTTGTCCTACAGATTTTTAAATTATCAAATAAACTTTGAGCATCAGTTTGGGATTATCCCTATTATCAAAGCAAATTAACAACAAAACTCAAATATTCTGACTTCGAACACATGCTTTGCCTACATGTTTCATCTACATGACACTAAATAAACAACATGCTATATTATTAGCACAAAAAATACTTTTGAGAGGATATTACTATTGATTAATAAAATAAATCAAATTAATTATATTTGGCTCTCAACAAAGCAACTTTCTCTAATTGACTAAATAATCACTTTCAATTACGTATACCTTTCATGCATAGCAACAAAATCCTGTTCATTCTGATGATTTGATGATTTGTAACCTTTATTTAAATAAATACACTGTATTTTAAAATATTTACATCCCGTTTTAATCTCCATAACTTTATACTTCTATTTAAATAAATGTAATGTATTTCAAAACATGTATTTGTCATTTTAATTTCAATAACTCTATACTTTATATACGCGATATTATTTATATTATGCATGTGTGTGCATGTGTCAGGCAACAATAATAGAAAATAATCTTTTCTACAAACTCTCCATTCATCAAGAAAATATCATACAATTACTTTATTTCGGACAATGTCGTAATTCATCAATAAAATAAGACACTAATATTACATCAATAATTAATTTAACAATTTATCTGGCCACATATTAATTAACACAGAGCTATATTTTCATGATTATACAGACTATATGTTATAAGGGAAATCTACATGAGGAGCAGATAAACTCTTACTGAACACTTCTACAATAATTCATCTGATTCTAAATACACTGTTGGCAGAGAACCTTTCCTCAGCACCAAGAATATAAGAAAAACATCACATAACTTCCTAAACATCATTTAATCATACTTCAACAATAACTCATCTACTTCTAAATACACTATTGGTGGGGATTTCTTCCTCATCACCAGGGCTCTAAGAAAACATCACTTAACTTCAAAAAATATCATTTAATCATACGCATATAATATAAACTAGGCTCTACTCATGGAAAAACATATACTAAATAAGCAAAATCTTTTATCCCTACAAACATTATAATGCAATCAGATTTTTTTCCATTCTCAAAGCTTTTCCAAATATCGAACATTATAAATACATGCTGGCAAATAAATACATACAGATGACATACCAATCCATTCAACTCAGTAGAATACGACAGCATCTGAAATTTATACATAAAATATTCACAAACTGAACTTTATCAAACAAATGTCATAATTGTGCAAAATAGACACACACCTGTGAATAAAAGTATATATAAAATTAACTCTAATTTACACACTATGCAGTCAACATGGTGATTAAATATTGCATTAAGATATAACTTTTAATTCAGAACAAACTTTAGGTTACTTTTAAAATTTAATAGTTATCATTATTACGAATGAACTTTCTTTCATATCTAGCAAACCATTTCTATTATACGTTCACTGATTTAAAAAAAAAAAAAATTCTCACTTTCAGATAATAAAGTATACAAAATAAATATAAACCTCTCTAATAATATATTTAAAAAAATATTTCTTTCTTTTACCTTTGTAAAAGAACAATAAGACCTATTTGTACACAATCAATTTTTACCAGCGTATTCCTCATTTGGATACGCTTTGGAGACGATCTTGAAGGTCAAAATAACCCAAATTATAAATAAAACATAATAATAAGTAAGCCTATCTATCAATAATATACATTAAATAATGACAAGCAATAAAAAAAAATAAAGAAACAAAAGTTATTTGTTTTGTAACTTAAAATAAAAGTTCACTTGCAAAGCTCTGCTCCAGGTTTATGAAACAATATGGGACACATTCCAAACTGAATTTAAATTAAAATAAACTTCTGCAGGATAACTTAAAAAAATATAATCATAACTTAAATATGACCCAGCACCTCCAGTGTTCATAGCATATCTATTTGAGGTACCAAATCACACATAAGCAATTAATTTCTCCTTTATTATACTGAAAATATAAGACATTCTCTGTTGTAGTTCTAGATTAAATACACAATTATCCTTAGTAGTTTCTTGAATAGCATTTGACACTTTATAGTCTATTATATGCATGGTTTATTCTTAAATATTGTCAATTAAGATACCACGATTCCTTAGTAATTTCACAATTAATAATACTTTGTTTTATATTCCATCTTTATCGAAGAGAACAAAAATTACCCGCATTTCTTTCCTTTCATTCCATTTAAGCAAATACTTAATTTGAAGTAACTCACATTTTATTTCCTTCATTTTAAAATACATATTATTTCCAGAAATACCAGATAAATAAATACTGTTATTTTTTTATGATGAATTTAAACATGGCATGATTTATCAAAATATGCATATCCTCAATTTTTTGTTTAATCCTCACAAAAACACAACACGGAAAATAGTGAAGAATTCAAATATATTCTGAAAAATAGTTCTGCATGCATTTTCCAGATATATTAAAAGACACACGTCAGTTAGTGATACAACAATAATATTCATGCAATTTATTCTTATTTAAAATGTGAAGTAATGGAGACTGGATGTTATCAACATACATTTTTAAAAGAAAGCAATAGTTATGAAGAGGTTAATTCAAAAAGTTTAAATCAAGGAGAGCAAAGTTAACTATGTACCTTTTTAAAATTTAGAATTGTATTCTAATTACCTTTTCCCATAATAAGTTTTTTAAGATCCTTTCGAAGTTTTACTCCAAAGCCTATTTAAAATCATTTTGACTTCAGCAACTGGCTTTAAATTTCACAATCATGAGCCACTGTACTGGCTACAATTACATTACATAATAAGCAAATTTTTTGCTGGAGATCTTTATTAAGTAGCTCTCTTTAGCAAAAGGTCATTTCCCTTCACAAGGTTATTCCCACACTTCTCTTCTATCTAAGCTAATTACATATTCAAAAAAATCTTTTCTAAAAAAAAAAATCACTCTGATCTTTACAATAAAATCAAGATAAAAAATAATAATAAAATAAATAGCTTTTACAAACTTGAAAGAAAAAAAATGAATATTAATTAACTATTAAACAAAAATGATTAATAATTTATTTAATTTGTAAAATAATCCATTGATTCAACTATCTATTAATCATTGGAAAGAAATATATATTTGTTAAGTTATTTAAGATAATTACTGTAATTTAAATGTTTTTATTGTACATGTACTATTGTTTGCTGTTATTAAAAGATGAAAATGAAATGAAAATGATGCAGAGTCATATATGCATGCACATGTACTGCAACCTAAATATTAAACTATATTAACTAAATATAATTGAAATGGCTATTAATTGTTGACAAAAGGATAAGTATTAATGAATAAAGGATTTTGAAACTATTCAACCAATATTATACTAACATAGGATAACTTTGTATTTTCCTGCCCAAATATACCAATTTCTATAATAACAACCCCTCTCTCTGGCATTAAATACTTCACTAACCACAATAATAATAATGAATACTTATAAAGTGGTCTATCAACAGCATAAGCAACCCATATCTAAGCTTCAAACAATTTCCAGCAAAAATTTTTAAAATTCTAAGGCTATTTCATTTTTTTAAATATAATATAACTATTCAATGCAGATACAAAGCATCTCAATTCCTTGTGCCCATTCAGATGGTCACTATATATATATATATATATATATATATATATATACATATATATATATATATATATATATATATATATATATATATCAATGTTAATCTTCCTAGTATCATTATGCAAACCTTTGTTGCTGTTGCATTTTTATAAATATTCTTCAGAATATGACAATATCCTCAGTCTATACCTTGATAATCCAATGCTTTAATCACTGAAGAAATGTTTATAAAATCAAATGCCTTTTCATAATCTATAAATCCAAAGTATAATGTCAAATTATATTCATTGGTCTTTTCTATAACTTCTCTCAATATTTGGATAAGATCTAATGTACTAAAACCACTTTTAAATCCAGCTTGTTCTTTTTGTTGGTTAAAATTCAAAGTTTTCTGTAGATGAGTTGTAATTATTTTGATAAAATTTGTATATAAAACTGATAAAAGACTGATAGATCTGTGATTTATAATGTCTTCTTTATCATCTTTTTAAAATTGCAATATTAGTACTGCATTCTTCCAACCGTTTGACACATCTTTATCATTTAGATAATTGGTATATAATTTTGCCAAATTTTTTTTTCTCCTGGTCTTTTAAGGTATCAATTATAATTCCATAATTATCTGGTACTTTTCCCTTCTTCATAAAGTTAATTGCATATCTCACTTCTTCATTTAAAATTCTGGACATTTCATAGTAGTTGTAGGAGATATTTTTCTTTATTCTTTATTGCTATATAATTCTTGATAGATTCTGCTCATTTCATGATGTCATCTGTTTTTTAGTAATAGTTCCATCTTTTTTCTTATTGCAGAAATAAGTTTTCTGTCAATACCAACATATTGTTTTCCACTCTTGAGACTTTTATTTTCTTCTACAACTCTCCTTGCTAGTTCACAATTATACTTTCTTATATCACTATCAACTCTTTTTCACAATATTTTACAAAATTCGAAATATCCAAGCCTTTTTAAAGCATATTTTCATATTCCTTCTTTTCTTCATAAACTGACTTGTCTCCATAACATTTTACTGGTCAATTGCTGCTTTTTTTCCATCTGCTATCTTTGTAGCAGTTTTTAAAAGTGTACCAGTTATTTTTGTACTGACTTCATTCAAATCTGAATCATGTTCAACATCTGTTAATATTTGAAAATGATTTGCAAGTTCTAATTTAATTTTTTTGGAATGTTTCTGAAGATGAGGAATAGCAATTGTGAATATTGTTTTTTTTAACAATTTTTATCTTTCTAGCTTACTAATCGATGATCACATCCTATGTTGAATTTATTAAAAACATTACAATCTTAAAATGCATATTTCCAGTTAATCAAAATATAATCCAATGTTGCTGTTCCTTCATTTGGATGCTTCCATGTCCATTTCTGTTTAACATTTTTCTCAAAAATAATAAATATAGAATTCACAATATAAAGTTTTCTGCAAATTCACCAAGCCTATGACGATTCTCAATTTTATCACCATAACCAAATTTATCTAGAGCACTTTTATCTTTCAATTATTTACTAATTCCAGCATTAAAATCTCCCATGATAATTTTAAAATGTTGTTTTGTCTGATCAAAAATCTTTTGTACATCCATATAAAAATCCTCTACTTTGTCATCACAAATGTGAACTTGTCGATACATAAACTTCACGTATCTGCATTTGATATCTGCTATTCAGTTAAATAACTAATCTTGCCATTCTGTCCAAAATACCATCAAGTTCTACAATACTGTTTTTACACTTTTTATTTATAATAAATCCTACATCACCTGCACTTACATTGTTTGGGCCTTACAATACATGTCCACTTTTAAAATATCAACTATCTCTTCACATTTTCTTCTAACTTCACAAAGTTCAATAATGTCCCATAGAGACCGGAACGGCCGTTTTTAATTCCCAAAAAAAATTACAGGACCTACAATTTTAAATAAAATGTCTAATTTATTACAATAAATAAATAAATATATATATAAAAATGTATATATATATATATATATATATATAATATATATATATATATACATTTTTATAAAGTGCAAATATGAAAGAATGTTATAAAGCTGATAAAGTAGTCATTACCACAAAAAATAATTAAAAAAAAATGATATTTTTCACATTTTTAAAATCTTTATTTTTACATTGGTTCACAAACTCTCAATTTTGAAAGGTATAGCCTAAAATGACAATTTCATAGACAGCTTCATCACATTCGTCATAAAATGCAGAAAAAAATAATATATAACATGACCTACCTGAGTTACAGATTGTTGGTGTAATGTGGCAAAAGGTGACCATTTCAATTTCGTTTTTCTGCTTGACACCCTGTATGTTCTATTTTTGCAAGCAGTTGTTTTTCTAGGCCCTCTATGCAGGATATCTATTAGAAATGCAAGGTTTTGTGTGGATTAGAAATGCAAGGTTTTAGTGTGGATCAAAAAAAAATAACAGTAATAACTTTAGTAAAGTGTAAGTTATAGGGATAAAAAATAATTACTATATTATTGAAAAATCATGGGCTAAATTATGCATTATTACATAGGAAACCATGATAGCAAAGTATGCTATAAAATGAATAAAAAGTTATCTGCAAAGTATGCTATAAAATGAATAAAAGTTATCTACAATGAAATGAATAAAAACGTAGTAAATTCTAAGTTATGCATGTAAAAAATAATTACTACATTATTGGAATATCATGAGGGTAAGGGTGAGCTAAATTATGCATTATTACATAGGAAACCATAATAGCAAAGTATGCTATCAAATGAATAAAAAGTTATCTATAATGAAACGAATAAAAATGTAGTAAATTCTAAGTTATGCATGTAAAAAATAATTACTACATTATTGGAATATCATGAGGGTAAGGGTGAGCTAAATTATGCATTATTACATAGGAAACCATAATAGCAAAGTATGCTATAAAATGAATAAAAAGTTATCTACAATGAAATGAATAAAAACGTAGTAAATTCTAAGTTATGCATGTAAAAAATAATTACTATATTATTGGAATATCATGAGGGTAAGGGTGAGCTAAATTATGCATTATTACATAGCAAACCATAATAGCAAAGTATGCTATAAAATGAATAAAAACTTATCTACAATGAAATGTATAAAAACAGTAAATAAAATAAAATAAATAACCCAAAGGAATTACAAGCAATTATTATATATCAGTGGGAGATGATGATGATGAATGTTGAATACTTATGGGTAATGGGGAATACGAAACCTCAAAATCAAACACATCAACAGAAAAGTTCGTTAGAATCAAAATTACGTTCAGCGGCGAAAATAATTGTTTTCTCCGTATATTTTTTTTATCCGTTGATAAAATCTAGAAAGATAAAAAAAATTTACAAAATTTTAATAATGTACCTTACAAAAATTGCTATAAAAAATCTAATTTTCATCGCACAGAAAAAAATTTTAGACGTACAAAAAGATAGAAAAATGGTGGAGAGAAAGAAAAAAAAAGCGTAACTGTGACGTATACGGTTTGCACGCTATTGCGGTCGAAATTGCAAACTTTTTTTAATGCGGAAAAAGCGGTTTTCGGTCTCAAGGGGTTGAAATAGTTCTTCTAATTCTTGCAATCTTCCTTCACTTGAAAGTGACCTGCAGTTGCAAGGGCCTAAATAAAATGTCATCAAATGGCAGTTTGGGTCCACAACAAGGAGATTCTTAGCACCCTCAATCTTTGGCAATTACTGATTGCCTTGGATAGTGACTTTACAGCCTTCTGGAAATAAGGGCCATGGTTTATTTTTGTCTGTCATGATCGTAAATATCTATTAGAAAATTTTTTTTATTCACACTCATATTAGTCAAGATGTTATCGTATCCGCCTTGCAAGCAAGTAGTTGGTTGCAGACGGTTGTGAGTTCGCGTCCCGGCTGATGCTATGACACATGAAAAAGAAAACTCAACTGATTTTTCAGTTGAGAGTTTTTATGCAACTAAGAATAAAGACTATGTTGTTTCTTGATCTTAAACTTAAGAAATAAAATGTCAATAAACTCATCACACTGGCTAATGCGTGGGTTGGTGAGCAACCATCCGTGTATTATATACTATATGAATAATTACTTGGTAATAATAGATGCAACCATAAAAATGTATGACGTGGACATTAGATATAATAAATATGATTAATATATATTTATTACATTTGCATAATAAATATATAAATCATTAAAAAAGTGTAAGTTTATTTATTCAGGAAGATTTTGTTAAAACAGACCTCACTGTGTATATAAAATACATTCTCAGTTTCTATAAAATTTGCATAAAAATTTGCATATTTAATACTAAATTACTTATTATTACCGATTTTTTATTGCAAAACTTTCCACTATATATCATATTAATATTAATAAATTGAAAAATATACGGTACTAAATTATTATATATATTTAAAGATTGTAATTTGTTTTAAGATTTGGAGAAAGATGAAAGATAAGTGTAGATATAAAAAGTAAATTGAAAAATTTTTTTGCTTGTTATATGAAAGTATTAAATAGTATGGGGGGGGGGGAGTTGGCAAAAACTTATAAAAATTTGAATAAACGTTGATGGCCAAGCGGTTAGCGTAGCTGCCTTCCAAGCAGCTGGCCGGGGTTCACTTTCCTGTCAAAGCTTTGACATATAAAAAAAAAATAGTTTCATTTAAAATAAAAACGTATTCCTTGAATAGAAGATATTTTTTATGCTTAATAAATATCATGTATTTTATTTGTGCCAAAAATGTTTATTACTTATTATGATCGCAAAAAAAAAATAATAATTAAGGGAAATGGGAGAGATAGAGTAGAGTAAGATATAAAAAATTTAATTAAAAAAATGCTTTAATTTCATCAAACAAGATGTTTCTACTCATATGTTTCATTCCAATATCAGCCTTTCAAGCTAATTGAGCACGCGCCTTTTGAGTGTTAAATAAATGAATACTCTCTTCTTCAATCCAAGGGATTCTTTTTATTCCTGCATAAATACTATATCTTGGATTGAAGAAGAGAGTATTCATTTATTTAACACTCAAAAGGCGCGTGCTCAATTAGCTTGAAAGGCTGATATTGGAATGAAATATAATTGCAAGCACGGCGCTAGATAAAATATTTGCTTATTTATTCATATGTTTGTAAGTCAACATTAATAATAAATTATCAAAAGTAATCGCTGTAATTTTCGTATTATTATTCAAAGGTGTTTAAAATTTTAAAATGTTTACCGCTTTCACACAGTGATAAATTATTTATTAATTTAATAATATTGTGATGATATTTTTCTAAGTTTATAGTATTGCTTTCAAATTCTCAAAAGCATAATTATGATCATTATCAATAAATAACTATATCTCATTTAGAGTTTTAATCCACCAATCATGTCAGTAATTTCGCTTTAGATCTGAATCATGATTAACAAATAACTATATTTTATTTAGAGTTTTAATCCACCAATCACATCAGTAATTTTGCTTTAAATCCTAATCATCACTAATAAATAACTATATTTAATGTAGAGTTTTAATCCACCAATCATATCAGTAATTCAGCTTTAGACCCTAATCATGATCAACAAATAACTATATCTTATTTACAGTTTTAATCCACCAATCATGTCAGTAATTCTGCTTTAGATCCTAATAATGCTTCTGCACTTATTTTGTTATTAAGAAACAGAGAAGACTCTGATTTCTTGTAATATATCCCAAATTAAATGATCATTGGTAGTAAAACAACTTTTTTGGAACTTATCAATATACTTAATTTAACACATTCCCATAAATTTTTTTTATCTCACTATCAAAACCAGGTTCAAATTTTTATTTGAAATTTTAGGGTTTAATAGCAGTGGATAAAAATAATAAATAAAACCATCACAACATCGTGTGAGCACTATTTCATATGCTTACAGATGCTGGTAATAAAAGTACAAACTCTCCATACAGTAGTGTCACTAAGTGCAAGACTTTGTAATCAATGGTGGCACTACTGTATGGAGAATTTGGTACTCTTATTAACGGCATGTGTACACATAAATTATATGTATACATAAATATTCTGCAGAATATGACAATATACATAAATTATGTATACAACAAAATATATAGCTGCTGAACTGAGTTCAGATCTCTATGATGCTTGGGCTGGAAACATTATGGTGTTTTCATCTTGGGCTCATAGTTTTACAGTTAACCCAATATGTAAATGTTGGTTGCTGGAGGGATGCATTAGATCCTAAGATTTAGGTGCAGTGTTCTCAAGTCCAAGACTTCTCACTGATCAGAGCCACAAGCTAGAAACTAGTCTGGAGATGTTGGATGAGTAGGCACTAAATACGGATTTTGTGAATAAGCCTTCATGCATCCATTGATTACAACTTACATTGGACCATTCAAATTCCATGCTAGTACTGTTATGGCTTAGGCCAGCAACACCAGAAGAAGAGTAGAGTAATACCTCTCGAAACATGCTATTATTAACAGCTATGCTATTACTAAAAGCTATGCTATTACTATCTGTTTGATGTGATATTACTAATAGTTAAATGTATTTGAAATATTTAAATAAAGTTAATTTTTCTAAAGGCATTCAATATGCATATTAGATAATGGAAATAGTCCAATATAAAAATACAACCAAAACACCATCATCACAAACCTTCAGGAAAACACTAAGTATTCAGTATGGACCCAATACTATATCAAACATTAGACATTATGAAAAATTATGTCTAAAGCTGGCCAAAGTAGATTATCATTTAACTTTCTTATATAAACCTGAAGGGACAATTCCTAAAGGTTTGCAACTAAAACCTCCAATTCACTCTCAGAGAGCAAGTGATGTTCTATTAAGAGAAAAAATAAATGCTCAAAGGTTTTCTAAGTATTAAACAATGCATTCCATTAATAATGTAGAATGTTTTCTAAAAAATAAACTTAACTGATGAAAACTACACGAGAGTTTCTCAAGCAGTAAGAAAATCATATTCTACATTACATGGAAAAATAAAAGAATGCCAAAAAAACTTGCTAACCTACATGGGCATATCAAAAATTATAATATACCAAGCAATGTAACAGCTTCATCTGTTAAAAATCTAAGTTCTAAGCATCTAACAGATACTGAAATTTCTGTTCTTGAAAGAGGTTTAAACTTTGCTGTAACACCAGCTAATATCCCCTTATTAGATATAATGGCAGCCACCGAGGAAGTCACTCAAAAATTGCCTTTAGAGGAAGCAGCAGAATTGCACTGGAGAATAAAAAGAACACTTGACAAGCAACAAAAATTGCAGTCAAACATATCCTATGGGGAGAGGAAAGCAATTAAATCTCTCAAAGCAGATAAATCTATAATTATTCTCCCTGCTGACAAATGCAATGCAACAGTTGTAATGGATACAACTGATTATGACAACAAAATAAAAGAACTCCTCACAGCTGGCCAATATAGAAAAGTGGCAAAAGATCCGATACCAAGTACGGAAACAAAGTTACAAGCATTACTCAGAAAGCATCGCAAGTACTTCACTGATTCAGAAAAGAGTAAAATAACATCATATTTCAGCAAAATTCCTCATCTTTATGGTCTACATAAAATCCATAAAAATCATGTTCCATTAAGACCTATTGTTAGTCCTAGAGATTCACCTTGCCAAAATATGGCAAGATTTTTTTTCAAAGTTCTAAGTCTTTTGGCATACAAGACCCAGTCCTTTGTCAGGGTTTCTAGACACATTAAAATTGAAAGAACTGACTTATGTGTAAGATTTGATGTGGATAGTTTATTCACAAATATACCATGTGAAGAAAAATTGTCTATTATAAGGCAAAGATTAAATGGTGATAATAGTTTACAAACCAAAACAGCTCTTCCTATTGATAGTATAATGCAACTATTAACATTCTGCATAAAAACAACCTACTTTCAGTATAACACAGAATTCTTCCAAAAAAATCAAGGAATGGCTATGGGCTCATCATTGTCTCCTCTGATTAGCAATATTTACATGGAAGAACTAACTTTAGCCATAAAAACTACTCCATATTCACCTATAGTTTGGCTTTGCTATGTGGATGATACATTTGTTGTATGGCCACATAATGAAGCACTGCTACAAACTTTCTGGAAACACATCAACAACATATTCCCTTAAATTAAATTCAGAATAGAATCAGAACAAGAACAAAAATTCTTAAATGTTCTTGTGTCAAGACTCTACCAAAAACCTACATACAGGAAAAAACCTAACCTGTACATCCAATCATACCAGAAACACAAAACATGGAGTTATGCTATCACTGTGGAACAGAGCTAAATAAGTTTGTTCAGAAACCAGTGATTTGGAAAAGAAAAAATCTATATAGAACAAACTCTTATGAAAAATGGTTATTCATCAACTGTTATTAAGAAAATGTTAAATAGACAACAAAAAGAACCATCAAGAGAAAAAAACCTTTATTGGTACTGTAGTGTACCCATACATTCCAAAAATAGCAGACAAATTAAGAAAAAAATCTGCAATCAGTATAATATCAGAACAGCTTTCCAGAGCCATACCACCCTAAGAGGAATTCTAACATCTACAAAGCTTAAACTTGAAATGCTGAGAAGAAAAAAAAACTGCATCTATGAAATACCATGTGAATGTGGAAGAACACATATTGGTGAGATCATTCATCACATTGAAAAGTGCTTCCAAGCACCCAAACTGATGATTAGAAAAAAAAAAAACAGATGTGTCCAAGGTAGCAGACCATGAAAAAGCCAATAATTGGGAAAATACAAAAGTATTGGATAGAAAAGAAAAGGTACAAAGAAGTAAATTTAAAGAAGCTGTTCACATGACAATGACAAAAAATCCCATAAGCCAATCTATTGGTGAGACCAGTCATCCATTGAAAAGTGTTTGCAAGAACCCAAACTGATGATTAGAAAAGAGAAAACAGATGTTTCCAAGGTAGTGTAACTATACATAATGTATCAAAACCACTAATCCAACTTTGCTTTTAGGAAAAAGTGGATAAATCAGGAGGAATCTCATAGATAAGTATATGAAATTTCTACAGACTGTTGCCTTTGGCAGGATGGCTCAGTTGGTTAGAGCATTACCTTAAAATTCAATACTCAAGAATTTAAAAATCCAGGTTTGAATTCAATCCTAGTACTGTTACTGGTCAGGCCAGCAACACCTGAAGAAGAGGGGATAATAATACCTCTCGAAATGTCATGCATATACTAAAACTGTTTGATGTGCTATTTCTAACAGTTGAATGTATTTGGAATATTTAAATAAAAGTAAATTTTTCTGAAGACATTCAATATGCATATTAGATGATGGAAATAGTCCCATATAAAAATACAGCTAGAACACCATCATCACAAACCTTCAGGAAAATAATTGTTTTTATTTATTTGTTTTGGATGTGATGTTTTAAATAAGATTAGAAATTTCAACTATAATATCTCTCTCTTAATAGCTTTGAATTTTCTGGAATTGCCTTAAAAGGTCTTATTAATCAATTATGAATTCTTGTATTTTCTCTACTAAAAGAATTACAATCTTGATATGAAAATTTTCTATTAATCCAGACAAGATATGACTCTAATGTACCTTGTTTTGAATGTATCCATGTCCATTTTTTAATTCTTTTTTTTAAATTAGAATTTACAGATTTTCTTTTTCATCAAATTTCGCAAATTAATTTTCTCATTTATTTCTGTTTTCATATCCAAATTTTTCTATAGCATCTTCATTTAATGTTTTTCATCATTTTTCAATTTTGGAATTAAAATTTTCACCACAATTTCAAATGTTGTTAGATCAGATCAAAAGCATTCTATATATTTGGATAGAACTCTTCTACGTTTCATTAGATTGGATAACTAATTGTAATACTTTATTTGATATACTATCAATCTCTATAAGGTTGTTTATCTTTTTTTTTTAATTATAAGGAGTTCTACATTTCCAATATTTTTATCTTTATAGTAAAATACATGCCCACTTTGAGATCAATTGTCTTTTCATCTTTTCTTCTAATTGTAATACTTTATTTGATATACTATCAATCTCTATAAGGTTGTTTATCTTTTTTTTTTAATTATAAGGAGTTCTACATTTCCAATATTTTTATCTTTATAGTAAAATACATGCCCACTTTGAGATCAATTGTCTTTTCATCTTTTCTTCTAATTTCTCAAAGTTCAACACTATCTCTTTTAATATTAGATATGTTTTTATTCAATTTGTGCATTGTTTTCTTCATTTGAAAGTGATTTTCAAATTGTATGTTCTAATAATCATCAAAAGGGGACCAAGATCATGTGATGTGACGTATTTTGACTTCTCCTTAAACAAAGCCAAGAATATCTCAGCAATTATGTCCAGATAAACCTGTTAACCACTTTATTTTCCATTCCCCACTCTAAGTCTTCCCATATTCTGCCCCATCCCATTTCCACAACATAATCTTTATCAACTCTATGGCCTTTATACCTAAATCCCCCTCTTTTCACAAACCCAGTATAAAACCCAATAACTCACTTTCTATATAGTCACTTTGTTCATACCTATTCTTCCATAACTTCATTATCTGTACCAGATGCCTAATATTTTCTATACCTTCCTTACACAATTTTCACACTAAATCACCCATAGTTTTCCATTTACATGTATATTCTCTTGTTGCTAAAGATCCCGTTCAAGCCTTAAATAATAATCTACTTTCCTTACTATTATCATAAATTAACTCACATCCAATATTCCATTTATATTTAAACTCTTCTTACCCTCCATACTAGTTCTCCATCTCTCCAACTTCCTATTTTTTTTTATTAATGCTTCTATTCTTTTATCCCATTCCTTACCACTATAACATTCAACAATCCTCCCAACACAATCATCCCATCTTTTATACAAGTATACTGATATAAATTCTTTATCCAAATCTTTTGCATACTGCATTACCTTTCTCACCCATCTTGTTACCTGCCTTTACTCATCAGTAGCCTGAAACTTCTTAGCACTTCCTACCTTTAATTATCAACAACTGCCTTGCCTGATGATTTAATGGTTTTTGCATGTGAAGGTCAAATAATAATTTTGTTTGTCCTAATTGTAAATACAAAAAGAATGGTTATTCAGCACAAATTCACGTTATCTTCAGATGATGTTTCAGTGAAATAATATAAACAGTTTACAATTGAATTTTGGTCTTAAACTTTAGATAAAAAACATGAAATTCTCAATGCTGATTAATGCATATTGATGAGCGGGCCATGAACATTAAGAATTTTGCCCTTGGCATCAGCATGGGATTTGGCTTTCCATCATTAGATTTTCAATGATATGGATGGCTGAAAAGTTGGAGGTTGGAGTAGATTGAAGCCTTTCCATTAAAGCGTGAAGATTTGCTATCTTATATAAACTGAGCACTGATTATATATATGTGTGTGGGAGATGATAATGTGGACCAACTGATGAGTGCTGGTTTAGCATGAATTACATATATTGGTGATTATTAATTTTTTCTACATGTTGTGTGATGTCTATCAGTTGAATGAGATAGTGTGAATCGTTGGTGGGTGCTTGAAAGTCTGAATTCAAATCCTCTATATTTAAGAATAAGAAAGTAATTAAAAGACTTTTCCTTGAATTGTCAGCAATTTCCTTTCTGTAGCCTATTATAAATATTTGAAGAATTCATTACTGTAGACTCCTATATTTATAACATTTAAAACAAAAGCTACATCAAACTATGTTCACGTATGCATTATATAAAATAGAACACACACACACACACACATATATATATATATATATAAACTATAACACTGAATTTACAGTTTGTTTACTTTATGTCATAAATTTCTAATGTATTTCAGCTTATTGATATTATTGTATAGCTTTTTTTTTTTAAAAAAATATGCTTTTACAGAGCTAAAGAGATGCTTTTATTAAAACTATATTTTTTGATATTTCAGAATAAAACAGCTTTGTTGAACGGAAATTAATAGCAAAAAAATGTATTCTTAAATCAAAATGCACTGAAATAGAATTTCAGTAATGGGGAAAATAATTTAAGTGGTTGTTTAGTTATATAATAGTTTTATTATACTTCTATTATTTGATATTTCAATGGTATTCTCTTTATAAAAAAAACATAATGAAACATACTTTAATTTTAAATTGGTCAAAACATTGTTACCGTATTATTCATTCTAAAATGAACAAAAAAAAGGTTCTAAGATTTGAGATCGAAAATTGTTATATACCGCATGTGCATATGCGGAAAATTAAATAAATTAATTCTAAAATTATCTAACAAATTCCATCCACCTATCCATCCATTTATCTATCTATCTCGATCGATTTGTTTATCTATCTATCTTTTATTCTGACGATCTGTCTGACCAGTTTCATTTTCTCTGTTCCTTCATCTATCTATCTGTTAGTCTATCCATCACTCTACCTATATATCTATATTCACTAAACTTTATCTATCTATCTATCTATCTATCTATCTATCTATCTATCTATCTATCTATCTATCTATCTATCTATCTATCTATCTATCTATCTATCTATCTATCTATCTATCTATCTATCTATCTATCTATCTACCTACCTACCTACCTACCTACCTACCTACCTACCTACCTACCTACCTACCTACCTACCTACCTACCTACCTACCTACCTACCTACCTACCTACCTATCTATCTATCTATCTATCTATCTATCTATCTATCTATCTATCTATCTATCTATCTATCTATCTATCTATCTATCTATCTATCTATCTATCTATCTATCTATCTATCTATCTATCTATCTATCTATCTATTAAGAAAACAAAAAGTGTTTAGGATAAGCTTCTACATTTTCAGTATTGAAATAAGCAATATAAAACTGTATTAAGTTGCAATAATGAAGAATTCATTAAACATAATAAGTTCAGACAGTTTAAATAATATGATTTTTTTAGATGCCTTTAAATTTAAAAAATTTAAGTTTTAAAAGTAATATTTACAATAAAGAAAGTTAACATAGGTGCAAGTATCATTTATGCATTTTAGTTACCTGAGATGTTTTTCGGTACAATTTCATTAAATAATAGCAAAATGAGTATTTGTTCTTAAAACTGCAACTAGAGTGACAGTTTTCAAAAATACTTTTATATGTTCTGTTTATTTTCGCCAATGGATTTTGTGAGTAAATTCCCACTTAGAGAATCCAATAACAATCAACAAATTTAAACTGTTGTCAAAGCAACATTAGAGATATATATTGCAATGCATAAATTAAGTGAGACAGAGTAAAGCTTAAAATTGTTCATGGCTACATTTTCATGTAACAAATATGTAACAAAACAGTGATGGGTGATGAAGACGATAGTTAAAACTTAACTAATGATTATACATATGGACATTAACAAGGATGATCTGAATGCAGCATGAAAATTGGGATTAAATAAAGTAACTGGGCTAAATGTCATTAATTTTTTGGTTAACCACTTTATAATAAATAAAGATTAGATGAAGTTGTTCCTAAAAAAAAAATCCTTTATTCCATATATATTGAGTAATGAAAACTACATATTAGAACAGTATTCATATATAATCATAAAACATTCCTTATCAATCAACTCTCTATGCTGTGTTGACTTGTAAACTGACTTTTATAATGCCATAGATAATTACAACTGGCACCAACAATATAATTCTCTGAGCATGCCATATACTATTCACCCCCATAGTCATAATTAACCATCACTTTTGACTGCATAGCCTTTGCATATAGGATGACTCAAAAAACATGACAAACATATATTCACAAGGTACATGGACGAATAGATATATAATATTGTAGATAACCAGCTAAATTTATATAAAGAAATTTATTGAGCAAGAAAATAATAAAAACAAAAATTAAATTAATAAGAAATTATTAGCAGATCACATATGTGTATAAACTTTTACTAGGCTAACTTAATCATTAATTTAATTGATTTTTATGACATAATTCTGAAAGGTACATATATATATTTAAAAAAAAAATCAATGCAGTAACAGGAAAGGGTGTAAGTTTGACTCCTATGGGCCAGCAACACCTGAAGAAGAGCAGAGAATACTACTACTTGAAATGTTGTTTAATCTGCCAAATTGAGTTGTGTGTTTGTATTTGAAAAGTTTAATGAAGTCACAATGTTAATCTGGCCTCTTAATTGTAAAATGTCTAGCATTAAACTTAAAATAGGTATGTAAACACAGATTTATGGTTGGCCATATAACAACATAAACTTTTAACTGGTGAACTAAACTTATATAATGAATAAAAACAAAATTATTTAAATATAGACATATATGCAGTTATGTATTATAGGTTCAGTTTTACATTTATATTAGATAATTTTTAAAATATGTCAAGTTATCAATCAAAAGTTTTAACTATCTATGACTTAAATATAATTAATTAAATGGCCTTTTAAACTGAAAAATCTTTAAAAAATCTACTTTACCACCTCTAAATTATGAGAAATAATTCTATCTTTGATCAAGCTCAATAAAGCTATAATCAGATCCAAGTTTTTCTTTTCAATTTCAATATATATCGCCTTAAAAATCATTAATACTTTAAACACAAACTTATGCAGATTTTTAAAGTTCTTTTAAAAATGACTCTCTCTTTATATATTGTAACGTTTATTTAAAAAAAACTAAAAGATAAAAGTGGATTTAAAATTTTGTTGAGTAATTTTTTTTAAAAAAAAAAAAACGTACAATGAGGGTTGAATTATTCTTCTTATTTTTTTTTATGTGATTAGTAATAACAGTAATTGGAGAGAACAAAAGAATTCCAAAAGCAAGTAAAAAAAGATAAGCTGAAAGTAGAAATACTCAAATTAATTAAAGATGGCTGAAAACTTGAAGAAAATAAAGACTTTATTACATAAAATTTATAAAGACTGGATAAGATTAAAAAGGCATGGTACTAGCATGCGCAGAAGTCCTGAAAACTGGATATAAAAAGGAGGGATCCGGTTGAGGGAACGTCTTGTTCGTTTTGTTTCTCTAGTTGGTCTTGGATAACATTGATATATCCAAGATCGCTCTTCGCTGAAGGAATTCGGCATGTCGCAGTGAACCAGAGCTTCTGAAGACATCGGACCTAATGATGTACACCAGGAAAAGCCTTCGTGACCGACTGGGGAAATGGACCACAAGATCAAGCAATAACCAAAAGGCCGAGCTCATTATAACCAAAAAACTATGCATAGTTATCTACTACTGAATTCATGAAACTTACCGGTAAGAATAATTATCCTGATTGTGACAAAGTTAACTATTTAAAACTACTCGTAAAAATATACGTATAAAAGAATCCCGATAGTGACTTTAATTTTTCTATATGAGAGACTCTTATTTAACCAAGAACTTTTTGTTTATTTTAACTGATATTTATATTTTCTGGATATTTCCCACCTGAATTAAATGTGTTCTCTCCAAGGTATTAATTAGCTACTTAACATGAAGTATTTTAGTTTGTCAAAATTAAAAATATTTCTAATATCAATTCTCATTTGTGCATTATTAATAATAGTTATTATTTTTTATTATTAAATTTATTTTTAGTGTAATAAGATTTAAACGTAAGTTACCTTTGCCAATATGTTTCAATATGCCCAGGACTAATAATTGTAAAAATCATTAATTCTCATTACGGTAGAATTACCGCCCCTTAAAAAAAAAATATAATAAAAATCTTTTTATTTTTTTTGTTTTACAACTTGCGAGAGGTGCTGGCGACATATTTCAGCGGATTCTTAGGAATTCTGGTGCCCATATTAAATAAAATTAAAAGTTGATTTTGTCAATAGCACAATTCGTAACAATTAATAGGCTGAAGTTGATCAGGAAAAATAGCTGTGTTTTTAGAATAGAAATACAACTTTCTTCTTTTTTGACATAGCTTGATCAACTCACGCGCAGTTTATATTAGCGTGTAAAGGCCTAGCAAAACGAAAAATGTTACAATATATATATATATGAAGCATCCATGTATTGAATGGAATGAGTGCTTCTGTAGAAAAAATCACTAAAACTTTCAAAAGCTTTAACTAAAATTCAATTTAAAAAATTTCTTTCAATTTTTTTACCAACAGTTGAATTGTTTTTATATACACAAAGAATGAATTTGACTAACCCATTCTTAGTTAATTATAAAAAGTTTAAACAATGCTAAGATTTAATTTACAGTTAAAACTTTTAAGAATGTTAAAAGGATTTGGAAGATAAAAATATATTGATAATGTATTATCTATATTTAAATTAATCATAGTCTGATTAGATTGAGTAATTCAAATTGATGATTTTTATATGAAATTACTGTTGACTTTCAATTTTTTTACCAAACAGTTGAATTATTTTTATATGCAGCAAAGAATGAATTTGACTAACACATTCTTGGTTAATTATAAGATTTCAAACAATGCTAATATCTAATTTACAGTTAATCATTTTAAGAATGTTAAAAAGATTTGGAAGATAAAAATATATTGATAATATATTCTCTGATTTACAGATAAGAGGTTCAGATTTTTTTTAGATGTGTGTAATATATATATATATATATATATATATATATATATATATATACATATATATATATATTAGGTGCTATTATGTAAAAATTGTTGTGGCAAGTGAAATAAAAACATTATAAAAAAAGAAGTGTGCTTTCATTCCTAAAAAAGTCACGCTTCATCACTGATATATACAAACTAGATAAATAACATTATTTTTTCCCCAAAATATATTTGTACTGATTCAAATTTTTCTGTATAAAATGTATAAATGAACTCAAAATTAAACACACCTCAATATATAGGGAAATAAGTGGAGCAAATCACTCCCCATTAGGCTATGAATCGAAAGCACTCTAAATGTTGAATAATGAATCAAGAATAGAAGGAATCAACCTATTCTTCATAGTTCTGATGTTTATAAGAAGAACATTGTAAACATTGTTGGTAATTCAGAGTGAAATTAATTAATCAATCAGATGCAATATGGAATTTAAAAGTTATTAAACTCATATATCATGTGTACATAGCTTACCATGAGTTTCATTTACAAATGAGTGGCTTCTCTTTGTATGTGCATCTAGATAGATGATGCCAAA
Source organism: Epiperipatus broadwayi (assembly GCA_028023455.1). NCBI lineage: Eukaryota > Metazoa > Onychophora > Udeonychophora > Euonychophora > Peripatidae > Epiperipatus > Epiperipatus broadwayi. Next base: position 72,950 of record JAQFVV010013721.1, read on the forward strand.
ATTTGCATCTACACAATATCTACATGTTTACATTATACACTTTTGCTTTAAATATGAAACTTCAGTGATGACTGGCTTCACTAGGAGGTAGTCACTAGCTAAGATATAGCCAACCATTTCTTGATCTATACTAGGGAATTACATGTTCAAACTCTAGGAAAACAGTGAGAATCTTTAGATTCTCAGTAATGCACAATAAATTGATTGTCTTCATAAGGATATTGTAGATATACATTTTTTAAACTCCAAGTTTGTAATTACATAGAGTCTGATAACAATTGTTCTTTTCTTGATTCTACCATTTGCTGATTTTAATAAAAATCACTATCTATGAATACTAATAAGAGATCATTTAGATAGGCATGTCTCTGAAAAGCAAGATTAATTAAAAGTATTACCTAATTTTATCACTTCCTTTATTTTGCTGTAATATCTTATATAAATGCCAATTATCCACTCTACTTTGAGTACTTTTTAACAAAAACTTTTCATTCTACATATATGCATACATAATTTTACACTTTGACTGTCCTGAAATCTTCTTCAGAGAGGCTTATATAATATTCATTAAGGCTGTAGCCTCAAGCACATGCGTATAAAATGCGATAATAGGGACCTCTACAGGTCTTAAAACCACAAGCTTACTCACTTTTTAACAAAAAATCTTTTATTGTACATATAAGCATACACAATCTTATATTTCAACTGTCCTGCAGTCTTCATCAGAGTCACTTTTACTTTAATTTTTTGATTAAACTAAAAATGACTCTGAAGAAGACTGCAGGACAGTCGAAACATAATATTGTGTATGCATATATGTACAATAAAAGGTTTTTGTTAAAAAGTGTTCAATGTAGAGTGGATAAATTGCATTTATATAAGATTAATTAAAATAAGTTTTCTTTAATTAACAGAAATGACAATCCAATTAAAAAAATAGTGGTTGTTTATTTCAGCTTCATAAATTAACAAAAAATTCACATTTATAAACTAAGAACATTTTTTTAAAATTAACATTTATTTCTTAATTCACTTTTCTGATATAAATAACAATAATTAATTTTTATTATATTAATGAAAACCTTTATTTCATATTCTACAAATTATATAAACATATTGTAAGGGAACTTACAAACTACCGCCCACCTGCACTAAGCTACACCACATATATAAGCCTAAACAAGTAATTATTAAATAATTGCTTACTCTTTTTCAAAGATACAAATATACCCTAAACACTGAAATCAGCAAGTTATGTTTTTTTTTTTGTTATAAAGAAAGATCAAGTTTCAAATTAGACAGTAAGAAAATAAATACACCCACACACACACACACATATATATTTATATATATAGACAATATGAATAACCAAGAGTATTGTAAGTCATCAACTAACCAACATTATGATGTCAACATATGCAAGATAATGACCTAATGTCAACTATATTGCAAAGCAACCAGACTTGAAAATGAAAAGATAATCCCAATAATTATTTATTTTAATAACATTACATTTATGTACAATTACACAATAATAGACAAATGCGGCAAACATGAAGGTAAGATGGACATATGTGTTCGATTTTGAGAACAAATTTTAATTGCATAAGAATAAACAGTAATTTACTTCACCCATCAATATAAACCAAAACCTAAAATACCTCCAAGATATGGAAGCAAACCAAATGATTTGAGCTAATTGTTAAAAAGAAAACTTCAAATTTATGTCAAATAATCACAAGAGAATAAATAAATAACCACAATCATCAAGAACATTTTTTATGCCATTTCCTTATGCATAAAAAAACAACCCTTAAAGAACTACACATAGTAATGACGGTACTGCAATGTGGTCTGGCTAAAAGAACTATGCCATAGGAGGTCAAACACCAGTTCCTCAAGACCATAGAAGTGTTATGATGTGTGAGCTGCCTTTTTTTATTAAATACTGGTTAATGATGATGATCTTTAATGGATCTCCTGCATCTTCTTCTAAGAAAACAAACTGGACAGCACTGATGATCTACGATCCCAGAGTGAGTGTGTGTCAATTAAACTTACGGATAGTATACCACCCAAGAAGATCTATCATCAGGAGGAATAGACTTTGAACATGATGGACAGTGCTTGCCAGACTCACAAATTGATTTTTAAAAATTTTATTCACTTGATTTTTATTTTTATTTTATTTGTTATTTATCAACTTATTTTTACTTTTTATTTTTTTTAATTTTATTTCTACATTTGGAAGCTTATATTTCAGAAAACAGAAAAGTTTATTTTAAGTGTAGAGGGAGGAAGGGTTAGATTTCATAAACATTTTATTGTATTAAATAAAATCTAGGTCTACCCCCCACCCCTAATAGCTTGACATCACCTTACTGAATGTGGAATAAGGTGAGATCTTGATCTTGTTCCTCATTAAAAGCATATAGTAGTAACAGAATAGTTTTCGTTATTTGTTAAATGTTTACTAACATTCGTTATATATTCGTTTTTCAGGGTACATGACTAACTTCCTTGAATAGATGGTTTCTCCTATCATTATTAGGGAATCGCATATATGTGTAGAAGGGGGTTTTCTCCTCCAAAATGGATGATGATACTCATTGTGAAACAGACATCAAGCATCACTTTGTAATACGACTGTACATAAGAACAATTAGTAAGTCAGAATTGCGATCTTATAATATTTTTTTTTATTATTTTAAACTTTTGTAAATAAAGATCACCAGAGAATTTTTATCATCAGATTTAGGAATCAGGATATTAATCACATTTAACTCTTAAAGTGATAGAAAACCATCCTTGACTCATATTATATGTGTAAATATTGTTAAATTAGCTTCATTATTTAATAAATGTTATTAAGTTGTTTCAGTCCATTTGGTCCCTGTCTTGTTCCCATAGTTGTGCATTTATTCCTCTAAATCTGTATGCTAAATTCCAACACACACACACACCTTTATTTACATGTATACAGATATTGGAAATTTTCTGAGCAAGTGCTGTAATTGATTCTTGCTTATATAGAGGCACAGTAGTCATTGACTTGAGTAGGCCCATCACTGAAGAGAGTCGAATATGAATTCTCCCTGAGTTCGAATACTGAGGCACAATGGAGCCAGAAAGGGGGGTGAGATGAGAATGAGCTAGCCAAAATTATATTTAGATTTAATGTGTGAATATAGAGCTAGCACATTGGAGATGGATGTGATCATAGATTAAGTATTTCATCACATCCTTGCCAGCATCCTATCTGAAGATCCTAGGTCTGATCATAGTTAGATGCATTTCTCTCTTTTGTGAGAACCACTGGTCCATTACAATATATATATATAAATAAATTAATTAGAAGGGATTTGAACACATTCAAACTCTCTTCAAATATCTACTCCATCTTATACAACTGGCACACATGATGACATGCTTAAGTATATACATTATACTTGTATTTAAATATTACTAAAGAAATTAAATAACTTAAACATTGATTTTTATATTAGAACCATACTAAATAATCTCTATCATTTAGCACTGATATTATTCTTTTCTTTAAATAGCTTGTTTAAAATAGAATAGTTTATTTATTGGGTTAATTGTAAATTTTCTGTCATTTTTAGCTTGAATGACTAAATTTTATAAGTATCTATTTTGCGACATTTTTACTTTTACATTACATGATCATCATTTTATGTGCTTACATACACTATTAATATAGTAGCAAACTCTCCATACAGTAGTGCCATCTAGTACAAGCCTGAGTAATCAATAGATGCAAAAAGGTTTGGGTATAAAATTTCTATCTAGTGCCTACTCACCCAATATATCCATACTAGTTTCTAGCTTGTGAATTTCATCAATGAAGAGTCTTGGATCTAAGAGTTCTGCACATTGACCTTAGAATCTAATGCCATCATTCAACAGCCACATTTTATCTATTTAGTTAACTATAAAATTCTTAGATCCAAGGCTCCTCACTGATGAAAGTCACAAGCTAGAAACTAGTCTGGGGTTATTGGATGAATAGGCAGTAGATAGGGATTTTATGCATGAATATTCTTTCATTCATTGATTACTAAGGCTTGCACTGGGTGGCACTACCATATGGAGAATTTGCTACTGTATCGACAAGTTACTTTTCACTTAAATGTGTGTGAGACATACATTTTTGTCACAATATGTATATATAATGTCAGGCACAATAATGTATAAAATAAATTATTAAATTTAGTCTAAATAGTTTGTAATGTGCCAATATAATAATTAAATTAATTAATTAATAACAACTATAATTTACTTACACATGACTGCAGTCTTCAGTAGCATTGGTAGTTATAATTTAGATATCAAAATCTTATCAAAATTACATATTATTGTACAATATGAGTGGTCAAGTTTTCATAATTTGTGTATATTACACTATATATTAAAATAATAAGCATGCCAATAGCTCTAAACAAGCTTTATCGATAAATGGAGAGAAAGCATTCAAAATCTCTATCTAGAATTATCCCCATTCCCAAAACCGGTTTTGAGCTAATAGCTCTCCTCAGTGAGGCACTGGGATTTTCTACTTAATAATTAAGTATTAGATAAATGCTGGTCTTGAATTGGTATTTTAAATCTAGTCTTTGAATATTGTAGAATTTCACTAAGGAGAGCCATTAGCTCAAAACTGGTTTGAGCATGGGGATAATTCTAGATAGAGAATTTGCCTTCTGAATGAAAGTTTAAGTAAATAATTTTCCCATTCTTATAGTAAATTAAATGGAAAATCTAAGTAGGTTATTGAAAATTTATGTATTATTAAAATTAAGAATGTTATTGATCAATTTTTAAAAGTTGGTAATGATTTTTTCTTTCTTACTATCACTAACATAAATAAAGGAAAAAAAACATTTTTTTTTATTTATTTAGTCATAAAATAATTTAGAAGTATATGTAAAATTATTTTGGCTTCCACAAAATATTATATTTTCACATAAAACTGATAGAGCTGTTGTTTGAAAAACATTCATTGGGTACAACAATAGGTGTGAAAAAAACAGGCAAACCTCACTATACATATTGCCACACACTGCAAACTAGAGAAATGATGATCATGTGATGTTTATTGGCTTAAGTGTGAAAAAACAAATGAGGTATAAATAGGTCAGAAATAAACAACTGTGGCAATCCAGTCTATTTTATTCCAAGTGTTACCTCAAAAAGCTAGGTTGGAATGATTCTATACCATTTATCTGACTCTCCTCACTTAATGCAAGTAATTTCCAAAATGGGTATGAAATGTGAAAATAGAATATTCTATTCATTAAAGGTTAAATATTTCTTCTTGTAATCGATAATGCACTCATTTTAATATAGAAAATGGATTCTAACATTGCTTTCTGAATGAGATTCACTATTACTAGACAAAACCTTGCCTGGTAACTTGGGGGTCCCAATTTTTAAATGTAGCTTCAGTTTTTGGTTGCTGATTCTTAATTTGCAATTGTTAAAATGGTTATTTTGTAATTTTTAGGTATCACAGACAATTTTTATCCTCAAATATCATAGATACTTAGTTGCTGAGTCAAGATTTCAGTTTATCTATCTTCTAGCATAATCATGATTGATATTCAAGTTATAGCAGCTGGTCCAGTTAATAGTTCTTTAATTCTCTATCTTTTACATTTCAATGACTAATTAAGCTAAGCTGTTTTAGGCTTATATATGAATGTCTCCACTGCCTGAACATAATTTTATATCTCTCTGAATAATTAAATAATTATAAAAACTCATATATGTTTACCACATTTCTTTTTATATTCTGTTCAATTACATTTGCTTTTATTTAAATATGTTTTTTTCTTATATCCTTGTTTCCAAATTATCTTAATTAATTGTCTTTTTTTAAACGAACACCTTTGACATGTCAATCTTGTTTAAAGAAAAATGTTTTTTGGAGTTTATTTATTTTATGTGTCAAAGCGTTGACCGGGAAGTGAACCCAGGCCAGCTGCTTGGAAGGTAGCTATGCTAACCACAAGGCCACCAACGTTTGACTGTTTTTTGAAGTTTTAATTTTAATAAAAGCAAATTTTCAATTATATATATTAAAGCAAACTTATGAGTTTTCTTTTTTAAAAATAATTTAACGTTTAAAATTAATACAAATAAATTTAAATAAAAAAGTAATTTACCATACAAGAAAATTATTATCATAATAATATGAAATAGAATTCCACAATATATTTTTATAAAGTATCAATTTATAGGATTACTTTGTACTGCCAATTTTAAGTTTTACATCATTAAATCCTTTATAATATGCAATTGATAATGAAATCGATTTCTCCTGAATCCCAACATTTGTCTGTCTCACATACAGCACGAGATAATGGAAATCCAGTTAAATTTTGATGCTACTAATATTAATCAAAATTAATAATAGCTTTCATTACCTTGCTTTCGGGTGCCGCCCACTAAAAGGTTTTGAGATTATGCTTTTCAATTAGTATTTAAATGAAATATATTATATTTTCAAACTAAAAATAAATAATTTGTAGCCTTTCTTTAATATTATATCACTTTTTATTAAATAGATTTTTCTTACGAACATGCTTCTTTTTTTCTATTTTACCATTAAATAAATATTGGTAACAATAAATTTTACTACGCTTGATGATATTTCACACACTTGGCTGTAGAAACACAAATATACAAATGATCCATCTATGACAATCTGCCTATCTAACTAGCTATCATCTTATCTACTGACTTATTCAACTATCTATCTATCTATCTATCTATCTATCTATCTATCTATCTATCTATCTATCTATCTATCTATCCATCCATCCATCCATCCATCCATCCATCCATCCATCCATCCATCCATCCATCCATCCATCCATCCATCCATCCATCCATCCATCCATCCATCCATCCATCCATCCATCCATCCATCCATCCATCCATCCATCCATCCATCCATCCATCTATCTATCTATCTATCTATCTATCTATCTATCTATCTATCTATCTATCTATCTATCTATCTATCTATCTATCTATCTATCTATCTATCTATCTATCTATCTATTTGACTAACCGTTTATTTTTTAATTGCCACTCACTTATTCATCCATTCAGCTATATAAATGTAAAAAAAAAATATTAAAAAAAAACAATTTCCAATAACCTCAAGCACATTAAAAATCTTTTCAATAATCTATCACAAAAGAACTATAAATAAAAAAGCATTACTGTCCATGCTTGCTAATCACTGGGTGACTTTTACTTTGTTACAGCTAAAATAGTTAGATAAAGACTTACCAAACAATAATGGAGCTCATTTAGACTAGTTGTAGATTGACACTTGTAATAAAGGTCTTAACCTGATTAAAACTTGTACTTACTTTGTATTAAAATCTGGGTCATAGGTAGAGCATGCTGATGCATCACCAGCTTTGCACCATGAAACTACAATTAATTCAATCTTTTTTACTTATTCTTTTTTACTGTTAAAAATATTGGAGGAAAATATGCTCATGATCTTTAAAGTGCATTTCCACATACTCAGATCACTTCAATGAGCCAAACCTCACAAAAAATCATTTAAACATCACATGATCACCATTTACTCTGTTTACACAAGCTGCCAAATCAATATGTGATGTAATGCAACTATGCACAGAGAAAGCTGTTAGCCACTTTAGGTTCCCTTTTCATTCCCTATCCTAAGTTTTCCCATATCCTGCTCCATCCCATTTCCACAACATAATCTTTGTCAACTCCATGGCCTTTATATCTAAATCCTTCTTATCTTTTTACAAACCCAGCATAAAAATCAATAACCCACTTTCCGTATAATCACTTTCTTGATATTTATTCTTCTACAACTTTATTATTTGTATCCTTTCTGCTTTCAGGCATTTATATTCAATTAATAGATGCCTAATATTTTCTAGGCCTTCCTTACACAACTTGCAGACAAAATCACCCACATTTTCCCATTTATGTGTATAATCTCCTGTTGCTAAAGATCTAATTTGAACCTTAAACAGTAAGTAACTTTCCTTGCAATTATCATAAATTAACCCACACCCAATATTCTGTTTACT